>JAVKLF010000021.1:7308267-7323655 GCA_034783495.1 Millerichthys robustus
AAAGAGATGGGCCACAGAGAGGGTGGTGGAGCAGAAGTACCGCACCTTTGGGTTGGATTGCACTGGATGTTCAGATAAGATGACAGGAAAGGGCAGAACTGGGCTTGGCGATACAGGAAGCTGGCTGCGATTACTGTTACCTCCGGAAGAGCTCACTCAACCTTTGGATCACCTGCCCCACCTGCATAGGCCTGGATCTGATTCAGTCACAAGAAAACACGGGCAGAATCTTGCACTGGTCTCCGTGAAAACAGAAACACGGAAACAGAACTGGTCAACTCAGACGTAAAAGTTCAACAATAGGTTATATAGGATGTTGCTAATAGAACCCTGACTGGAAAGTAAACTAACTTATAGGTAGCAAAGTACAATATTAGAAAGACATGCATTCAAATTTTTTATTTTTATTTTTTGATTATTGGGATGGCAATATTTTTAGAGTGAAATGCAGAGAATCTGTTTGGCAACATTTTCTCTTGTTTTTCCAGTTCCAGTAAGAACTCATTTTGTTATTTGTTTAAAAATCGATGATGTGTTTATAGAGGTAGAAATTCTTTCTCTTACACATGCATTGACAAATAGCTTTATGCTCGTTTAAAGAAATGGTCATATCCAGCCAGTGTCTGAGATGCAAAGCCATAACGGCTACAAAATGCTGACATGTGCCTGTTTGTCAGTGGTGGAAACTGTGCATCCATCAGCCAACCCCAAAGCCACATTAAACCATTTCTACTCAGAACAGCTAAATTGGCCAAACTAGTGGATTTGGCCTTTAAGTCCAAGGTTTATTTCTCATAACAGAACGATGCAGTGGTGTAAAATCTAAACAAGTAGCCACATGTGAGAGCAAGTAACTGCTGTTTTTATTTTTTAATCCATCTCTTTTCAGGCTAGATTTAAACTGTGACAGAACCTTTCTGAGGGAAAAAAAACTATTGCATTTACTGCAGAGATATGTTTCTTACCTTTAAAAAAGCACTTTTTGCAAACAAAAATAGATCTTTACAAGGGTTGCATACTGAAAATGCATAGATTAAAATTTTATGAAGCACCTATTTGTACAAAAACTGTCGATGCATTCACTCACCTTTAGTCAATATACTGGTAAAAATAAAACAATAAACCTGAGCTGACAGCAGCAGCATCACTATTATTGCATTTTTTAGATGTGTTACTGATTATCTTGCTAAATGAAAACATTACATAATTAATATTTCATTCAACGGGAGGTAAAGTCCAGGAGTTGTCACAAGAGCTGTGAAATGTTTCTTTTAGAGCAAACATAAACAGCTTCGCCCATGGTGGGCCTGCACCCTACACAGAGAGAGCACATGTTTCCCATTGTGGTTAAAAGAGATGGGATTAAAGTGTAGCACAGCCGGAGCCACAGCTATACACCCCATGGTGGGATCACAGTACTCTCAGGTCTTTGAGCAGTGCTGATGCAGCCGAGCTGGAAGTGGCTTTGTGTAGTTAGCCAGCATGGGTGAATTTATTAGATAGACCACTCCACTAAAGCTCAAGTTTGAGGACTTTTCTTGAATCGGCCTAGGTAGGAGTGTTACAAAGTGGACAGAAGCTCATGACCAAAGCTGAGGGACACACTGATTATATAATGGTAATGGGAACATGTTAAAATTAATGGACTTTGCTTTCAAAGGCCCAATATAATATTGCAACACATAACAAGATCACCGTCAAAGCTCACAATAAACATTCCAAAATGCAGATGGAAAACAAAATCAAAAATTGCATAAAATGTTACAAATGCTCTCGAGTTTGAGTTGTCAAAAACTTGCCTTTTACCCCAGGGGCCTCCAGGTCAAACTGGCCACATACAGGTACCACAGGACACAGTTAAATCAGGAGACTGTGACCGTGGAGCCAATTAAAAGTCACTTTCTAAAGGCAAACGGTGCAAGAAATTATTGGGAAGATATGCATAATCAAGCATATCTGTGCTGACCAAAAAGGAAAAAAAAAAGAAAAGAAAGCCAATTAACCAAGACCACACGAAGTTCAGCTGTGACTGAATTGGCTGGAGACCTTACATGTGCAGCAAGTAAAAAGATGTTTTGTGCAGGGGGGTTAAGGGGCAGCTAGAATGTAGAGGGAAGATTGTACATTCATTCTGGCAGTCACACCCAACATTAGTATCCATTGCAGAGTGGTTTGGGATATAAAGTATTTGAGAAGTTACTGAACTCAGTTTTAATTGATAATAAAGTATGCAAAAATACAGGAACTTTTTTTAAAAAATCAAAATGATCTCAAATTATCACGTTTCCTAGTTTAGGCAGCCCATACATTACACAGACTTAGCATTTGCGTTCAACTTCAATTTAGAACTGCTTATCCAGACTTTAAAAAAAACTTTATTACTGACTTGCGTTTGCAATATGTATGTAGTTCACACAATTAAAAACAAAAAAAAAATGTTGAATTTGAATTTTCCAGAACTGTAGGAACGCCCATTCTTAACCTTTGGCCTCAGATGACATAGATAATTACATGCTATCTGTCTGTCAGTGTTATTGCATTACTGCATGTGCTTCTGTCTATGTTTGTGGGAGGACTTGGGCGGCAGGAATTAAGTGCAGGGTGCAGACTTGACAGTCTTTCTCTCCCACAAACACAGAGTGTGGCTAAACGAGTGCGGCATGTTAATGAGCACGTGTTCGGTTATGTTTCGAAACTGGAAACAGAATTATGTGGCGATTGGGATCAGCTCTAAAAAAGGTCATGCCGAATGGGTTCACTCTACTTGGCATGTGCCATTCAATCTCTGGTCCAGGTGACTCTCAGCCAGTAGCTTAATGGCACACGAAACACACACGCAAGTACCACTCAAACCACTTTCTCCTTCTTCATGACATCAGGAGTTTCCGAATCCAGTGACGTCACGCTGACATTCAGCCTCTTTGATTAATTGGTTCCTACAGGGCTTTTGGAGTGTTTCCGTTTGACAAAAAAAAAAAAAAAAAAAGGCGAAAAAACACATTGGGAGCAGTGAATTGTGAGATCTAAACGCTCCTTCAGCCTCAAGCTTACCCAATACTCAAAATGACCTGGCATAGAATAAAAAAAATATTAGTCATTGTAACAAAGTTTTCCTCTTGACCCCAATCACAGCATTAAAGGAGATGTACTTAGTGAGTACATCTGTCAAACTACCCTGACGACAAATATCCTTCAGGATACACATTTGAAACAACACACCCAAACTGATGCACAGGGCTGAATGCATGCATGTGTTGCTCAATCACACAATCAAAAAAAAAAAGTTACAAATCTAATGTCAAATTCAGCAACAGTGGAAAAAGGTAGAACGAGGAAAACATCTAATCCTGCTAATCCTGTAAAGGATTAGGATCAGGCAAATATTGGCAATAATAAACAAATGACTAACATTCTCAGTCTGTGTGGTTACGAGCCCAAGGGCTCCAGCTAGAACCCAGCAGGGTCTGGATCCAATCCCCGCTGTTTATCAGCACGAGGAGAAGTGGCCATATGTGAAACCTCTATGGTAAACACTTGGGGGACAAACAGAAAATGACTAACAGAGCAGTCCAACCAAATCACATCTCTAAGTTTGATTTACAGGTCAGACCTCCAAAACCACAGCCTGATCATGCTGTTGCCACTATATCATTCACTCTGATGCTGCTTTCTCCTAAGCCCTATTATATAACGTGACGATTTGATTTAGCCATAATTATGTCTCGCAGCTGACAAGTGATTTAATTTTTTATAGTTTGAAGTAATGAGCTGTTAAAGCTAAGCAAAACTGAGCAAAATAAATATAAAAACATCAACCCAAAAAAAGAAAACTAAGTTAAGGAGCACACATTTGTTGCAGAGGCAATTACACTGTTTTTCCTATGAGTAGCAGGATGTTATACTTCTTATGTTATGATTCACAAAATCATTTTGAAAGTCATAAGGTTCAGTTCTGATTCTGAGTGAGAACAAGGTAAAGGTGAGTTCCTCTCTCAAAAGTTCCAGTGTTTCACACAAATGCCGATTTACAAAAAAACCTCTAAAAGCGCCATTAATTTTATATCAAAAGGTTATTTCAGCCCCAAAATTTTAAAATATATTATCTTTGTATGATTCGCCATAAAATCTTTGAGATTGAAGTTGTTTCTTTATTTTCTTTATTTATTTATTAGGAGGGACAGTGCACATTAATGAACAGTTATACTTCTGTACAGACTGTAAATGAGCCAGATTATAGCATAATTGCTAATTTCCATCTGTAGTCCCAAGACAGAAAGATCCAAACAACAAAGAGACATTATGAACATAAAATCAAGAAATCACATTAACAAACATTCACAGAAGATAAAAAATAAAATAAAATAAATAAATACATTTTTTAGTTAAAATGAGAATATGTCTGCAAAATTTTAATAAAGAGTTTCAGGTGTTCTTTGAAAGCGCTGTAGGTGGAACACTCTCTGATCCTAGCCGGTTTCGAAACAACAATCCACTTTGCGCTCGGCTTTGCTCAGACTAGCTTGTAAATCTGATCAGGATCAAAATATTTCTCAAACTGAGATCATTTAAAGTCTGTAACAGGTAAGATATTAATTGATCATAGTGTATGCACTGAACCCCACTTTATTATCTAAACCAATTCTTTAACTCAAATGTATTTTTAACACTGAAAAAAACAGCATGGTGACTGAATTTAGCATGACATACTGTCAAAGGAGAGGTTGTTATACACCTAAGAGTTTTGAGAGGACAATTAAATACAGTGCAATCAAATATTTTCAC
Organism: Millerichthys robustus; assembly: GCA_034783495.1. NCBI lineage: Eukaryota > Metazoa > Chordata > Actinopteri > Cyprinodontiformes > Rivulidae > Millerichthys > Millerichthys robustus. The sequence goes on from JAVKLF010000021.1 coordinate 7,313,050, forward strand.
AAGCACAGGTATTACAGGATTGTTTTTTTGTTCAGTGTCTGAAAGACAGCAGTGTAACACACCTGTTTAGTGTTTTAGCTTTGATTGTTTGAGTGTCACCATGGAGCTGTTTCAAAGGAATTTTAGACAGATAACATAATGAGTCATAAAATCCTTCAAGAAGTAACAAGGTTGCTTAATTTGCAGCCTGCATACTTAAGATCAAAGATGAAGTAGTGAAAGCAGGATGTAATATTTTTCATTGATCAGCAACTCTCACTGGCAATGTAGATGCCCGTCAACCCCTTAAATCTTCTGTTTGATGATCGATGTAACATCAGATAAAATGCTTCAGTAGTTCTCAGCTCAAATTGGGAGGATGTTCAGAGGTTTTGTTTTTGTCTACTGTTCAGACTCAAAGAAAAAAAAAAGTGCAGTGATGGCTGCGATTTGCTTTCTCAGTCTGTCTTCATTATAGAACTTTACCTGCTGGAGTCCAGAGACTTAAGAGGCCTGAAGGACTTTGCTTCTTTAACCCCAAGCAAGTCCCTAGCTGGTATAAAAGCCATCTGGGGTGCGGCTGAGAGCTTAGGCAACAGAATAACTCTTTCAAGCAGCACTCTGCGTGATTCTGACTGCAGGGCATTCAGGTTGCTACTACCAAGATTCTGACCGGACCTCCTCCTCTTCCACCCTCCTAATCCTGGCCTACATGACTGACTCCAACTGAAAGCCCCCACACGCCAGAGGTGAGAACCAAAAGCACTGTCAGATAAAAAAGAGAGAGAGAGAAAAGACCACCTGCTCATAACACTAAATTGCACTCTCAGAAAGCAACAGAAAATCAAGAGAATGAAATGAAGTGAAACGAGAGAAGAAAAAACTGAAAACTGAAAGGAAAGCAAAGTCACTAGTCTCCCTCTGTGATCTTGGCAGACAAAAGAACAAATTGCATGTCTGCATCATGGCCCTAAGGGTCAAAATTGGAATATGGACCCACTCAGCACTGTTTGAATGTGTACATGTTGATATAGGTCCCATCATTTCCCACATGAGAGCCAGAGAGGTGCAAGGACCCACCTTTCAGCCTTTCATCTTGGTTTCTTTTGTGTTCCACCATGTTTGTATCTCTTGGATAGAATTGACTGTTATTATTCCAAACAGCATTATCTTTATTTATGCCACAGGTCTCAGGACTCTGCACTTGCTGGGAGTCAGTCAGGTCTGGATAGAGCTGCAACCAGACTCTGAGATAAAAGCTTAGCAAAGAGCTGTAGACAAGCCAGACGGCTCGAACAGGCCTTCATCCTTGCTCTTCATGCGTAGAAATGTAGAGGACCTACAAAGACAAATATATGGCTTTAATCTTTATACTTTGGATCCAGTGGGAACATTTGAATTAAAAGCAGCTTTATAGCAGACTATCAAAGTCACTTTGCCAGTAGTATGAACAGATATTGGTGTTATTGGCTAACATATTTGCATATTTAAGTACACAAAGTATTAAAAACCAGAATTTGAGAGCCGTGTGAAACCATATCCTTTGGTTAAGACATTTCCTTTCCATTTCTTTTGTTTCTTGTATTGTCAGTGGCTGGAGTGAACTTGGAGCTAAGGCCATTTCCCAAAGGCAGTCATGCATGACAAGTTATGGTGTGGAGAGCTGAAGTGTGGCCAGGCCCAAGCAGGGCATTGGCTGGGGTCTCGGCCTAATGCCTCAAGCCCCTTACTGCAGTCAGACACACAGAATCAACTCCTGGCCAAATCTCGGACACTGATTTATGAGACAGGGTGATTACGATCAAGCCAGCCATGAGGACCACCCAGATGGTGGCACAAGGCGATGGCCTCACAAACACATGCTAGCAAATCCAAACATGCTTGTTGACTAAAATGAATTTTACTAATATCTGAAGATAAAAAATGCAAATACCCTGCAAATCCATATATTGAATTAAGTAAATATTGCAGAATAAAGTTGTCTTGAAATAAACTATGCATGCAGACCTGCACCTGGCACATGTAATGGCTCTTTACTGAAGTGCAGCAAGAGGAATTAATTGGCTAAAACTTCCTCAAAAGTAAATAAGTTCATCTGCTTCTGCAAATTTAACCTTTTTAGAAATCTGTTTCTACGAAAACATTTTTTTAACCTAAATTTTTATCATTTATAGTCCGTTAATAGTAAGATGTGCTGTTTCAAAGGTTTAAAAGGTTTTTAGAATGCAATTGGTTGTCTGTCCCAGTGAGTCTGAGAGCCGTACCTCTCTATATGTCATATGTCTTGTGCGCGTATAGGCAGAGTAGAGTAGGGGGAAAATAAAGGAATTTAAACAAAAAAGGCAAAGATTTCTCACAACACAGCTAAACCTCTGGGCACCAGCCGGATGAGCTGAACAATAACAGTCAATGACAAATCGGACGTGGTGCATTCCTTGAGCAAACACTGATCTCATAAATGGAGACAGGTAGGCAAACACTCACCTGCCCTGAGCAAATAAGACCTAGGTTGTGTGCACACTAACACACACAAACACACAGTTACGCATGAATTCATTTAGACATGTCAATAAAGTTAAACTGTATGAAACTACAGTTGCTATAAATTAGCTTGAAATGATATAGTAAAAATGTGATTCAGCTTCTTAAAAACAGTCTTGTTATAAAGACTCTTGAAAAATTAGCTACAAGATTAAGTGTCAGACAATCTGTGGCTACAGGAAGCCGTTTTTAAAAAAACACACACTTCTCCCTACGCCAATTTTTCCATCAAAACCCCTCAGAGGGCACCGCTCTGTTCAGCATCATCAATGCTCCTTACTAGGCGACTACCCCTCAGCTGTCTTTTGATTGGACACTCAGAAGCAGAGAAGATGAAGAGAGGAGGAAGTTGCGGTGGCAAAGAGTGGCGGTGGAGCTGGCTGGCTAAAAAAAAAAAAAGAAGAAAAATTCCTGCTTTATTTCCATGGGGATGTGTCAACAACAAGTCAGAGGAGAGCAGAACGGGGGGAGGGAGGCGATGTGGGGGCACTGGCTGACCTGCTGTAGTTAACAATTCATCCCCGTATCCGGATCTCGAATGATTGGGCAAACACAGAGTACTGCGGAGGCAAAAGGTTCTCAAGGGGGCTGAGAGAGTGGCATCACCCTGGGGTGACACAATGACAAGCACAAACTGGTTGGTAGTGAGGGAACCAGAATGGAACAGAGGCTACCAGTGAGAGGGGTGGGGGTGCGGGTGGGGGATATGAAAAGAGCTGGGAGAGTAGCTAAGTAAACAGACTACTGCAAGCTATAGTACAGAACTGATGGCTTCAGCCTTGAAAAGAAGAGTAATCACAAGATTTGTGTAAAGATGCCTTTTTAAGGATAAGAAATGTCTTTTAACAGTACCACAACAAACACCAACCAATAAATCTTGCCCAAGTTCCTTGTGTTAAGTTAAACAGTTAACAACATTTGGCTACCAGTTGTGCCAACAGTAAAAGTACGAGTTGCGTCAGCTTTATAAGCTTGAACCGCAGTAACCGTATATGTTTCTGGTGTGTATCCACTCTGTTGCAGAACATTTTGCACATCTGGGTGAGTCACAAAACCTGCAGAACAAAAAACTACACTACTGACCGAAAACAAAACTTGTAGAAAAACCTTATAACACCCAAAAGATCGCAGTACATTTGGCATAAGGAAAGTTTACAGGAGACAGCTTTAATTGTGAAACACCACAAGCACACTGAGATGATTAGCAGTGTTTAGAAACACATAAACTTACCAGAAAATCCCTGGGAGGCGATTAAGAGATGACATCTCATTCCAAGATTGTGGATTCCTTCAAAAAAGAAAAAAAAAAAGACAGAAAATATAAGACAAAGTTCAGATCACACATTAGAGTATAACAACCATGCAAACAGAACTTCTCTCGGCTTGGGTTACTTTGGGTGAAACATTTTTTTTTTAAGGAAAAGATTTAAAAATACTTTATTGATCTCTGGGTGATATGTGAGGAAAATTGTGTAAAGCATGCAAAACTAGTTTTCAAAATCGGACCACTTAAAAGCAGAACAGAGTGCCATCCATGACAAAATCAGTGACAAAAAAAAAACAAAGAAAAAGAGAGCGGATAACATCATACAGAAGAAAAAAAATCATATGGCTTCAATACTTTTTTTTATACCGAGCCAGATTTTACATAATGCGTGTTAGTCAGCAGGAGTTTTTATTTGTAGCTTCATGAACTGTCACGGCTACTCCTCCGAATGGCAAACCAAATGTTGTCGTCCAATTGGCAGGCTAACTTTGGAGCGTTAAAATGCCACCATTACAAGAAACCATGTACTGGGCAGAGCTGTGCAAAGGGTGTGTTAGCACTCAGAACCTTTCACTGGTTCCTCACTTCTACCCACGTCAGAGCAGAGTGCTTTCGGGATCACCGCCAAGGCATGTCCTTCCTTTAATAGGAATTGGGATCCTCTTAATTATAATCCACCCAACACATTTTCAAAAAGATGAAAAACAGAACATCTATCATGGGTCTGTCAGAAAAATAAAAGGAGAAAAAGGGGCGATTATGATAAAAATAGCAGATGTTAGGAGTCACTTCTCGAAAGGTGTGTCACTGAGGGTGTATGGAACAAACTCTAAATTTAGCATTGTTACTGAAATAAATAAAAAAAAGTATGAGTTCAGTAGCTGGCATTGAACATTTCTCCTCCACGCTCATGACCTCAGCTGGCGTCACTCATGACGAAACATTAACCAAATAAAAACAACAAAAAGACCTCCTCAAATAATTTGTACATAAGGAAACAGTCACATTTTCATGTTTCCTATAAATGATCCTGTTAAAGAAACCTGAGTCCAGTGCAGAAAACAAAATGCTTTCTGACTATAGATAGTAATAACAATTTTACATAAAGTTTTAGAAAAAAAAATACTTCTCAGTAGCAGTTCAAAACAATTATTCCTTTAAAGAATGCATATCACCTTCTGCCTTATATGCCAAAGGTTCAGACTAAGATTATTTTATGCTGACAAGAAATGGGTAACAGTTGTTTTGGTCAGATTGTGTAAATGACACCATGTGATAATGTCATAACATATAAGATGTTATAGTGCTCAGAGAATGTGTTGCGGATTCCAGCTACTTCCACACTAAACTTAACTCATTCGTGTCTGTTAGCTAAAATCCATTAGTTGCAACAGCCATCATGAAATGGGTTGAGTGCAAATTGATTTTTTTGATGTTCAATCAATGATTACTTTCTCGGAGTTTCACCAAAGTTTGGCCAGGCGATGATGAGATAGTTTACTAAAAGACAAGACCAGCTGGCTGTGGTGGCCATCTTGAATTGGGTTAACTTCGAAGTTAATAAGTTATAGATGTTTATCCAGTGCTTACTTTTTTAAAGTTTCATTAAAATCTGCCCACAGTTCATGAGGTTTTTTTTGCTAATGCTACAAACATGTGCAAATGTGGACAAACGCTAAAACACTGCATTTTACTTTCTGCTTCGAACACTAAAAAAAAGCAGTTTTATGTCATTTTAAAGCATACGACTACACAAATATAAGACTATATTACGGGCGCTGACTGCATTCATACATTTTAGGGATGAGCCTATGTGTGGTGAAACAGAGAGAGGATGCCTTTAGGCCATTCTGAGAAGCAAGTGAAACAAAGATGCTGGTTAAGCTCCAAAGCATCCGAGTGTCGGGCCTGTAACTAAAACACAGACATAAACACGGGTGATGTTGGGGATTACACACCACAGGAAATCACAGACAGCACAGGTGGAACCATCGCCGTGGACACATTCTTCTTCGTGTACGTTGTGCCAGCTGAGAGTTCTGACTGACGGCTCATCATCTGCTCTTGTTGGCTGCGTGGAAGCTGTGTAAACATCTGTTCGCTTCTGTATGCGCCGGTGTGGACACACAGGTGAGGATGACACACGGTGGGATTAGGACAGCTAATGACATGTCAAAGAAGCCCTGAAGCACAGAACCACACATGCATTTTCAGGAAAAAAGCCTTGACCTTCTAATTTTCATTTGTCTGATGTTTTTTTATTTTTTATTTTTTGAGGGTCTGATGTGAAAATCTTAAATAACGACAGCCAGGCAAGGTATTAATTATAACAATAAGGCTTTTGAATTTGAGATAAAGTATCAGGGGGAAAAAAAAATGAAATGTGTGTTAGGACAGCAGGAAAGAAGTCAATCTAGTGAGGGCTGCCCGGAAGATAAAGTTGGGGAAAGCAGATTTTCTCAGTAAACAGCACCCTCTAGAGCAATGTGCGTCATTCAGTCACTTTCTTTTGTTGCAAACAAACTTTGCATAAACTGCAAAAACATCTTCCTTAATAGAAATCTGCTGCCAACAACGTTTCTAAAAATTAACATTCTTTTAAATTACATTTGAAAAATGAATAAGTACATGAAGTTTCCTCAATCTCTCTATGAAAGCAAGATTTTTTTTTTTTGTTCTCGGGCCTCCACGTAAGCTCAAGCTTAACCACTCATTTTCCTCAATGTGAGCTGATAATGAGGCAGGCTGTTATTAAAATGTTTGCTTTAATCGTGCGCAGGGTTATTAGGTGTGGTTTATAGTACACAGGAGAGATTAGGGCAGGCCACGCGTGACAGAGGGGAGGGTGGGGGTGCGAGCTGAGGAGGCTGACGATAAGCCAGCTACCCACCGCTGTGAAATGGGCTGAGAAATATGAGCACACCGTAGGACACGAGGCCCAGCAAGATGAACCACTTTCCCCTCAATCGCCCCTTTATTTACATGTCGTTCTGTCTCAGCAGCTCTTACCAATATATTTATATATTCTTTTTGCTTCAAATCATGGAACACAACTGCAAAGGAATGTCCCGTATATCAGCAACAGATTCAACGCAAGAGAGGGAAAGAAAAGTCAGTAAAGTGGGGCTCATGAAAGGATGTATAAAAGCAGTAGATGCTGTTTGGTTCCTTTTAGAAGAAAGAAACATAGCAGGGCACTTGGCTGTATTGTCGTGACACACAGGCCCAGACACATACACACCTCAGTGCTTTCACACGTACTTACATAAACTAAAATCAGCCCGAGTCGCACAGCAGTGTGCATGCAACCAGGGAGCACTTTGAGATTTCTCCGTGTTTTTCCATGTCACTTCTAAAAAATACTCATTGTACACTCTCTTTACATTTCGGTGGAATTAGGGGAGCAGTTCAAAATCGAGCACATTATGAGCTTTCAGATTTTCCCACAGTTTTAACCACCAATTTTTTTCCCGAACGTTTGCCCCACGTGCATTAAACCAGCACTTAATAGGGTCGGCATACACGAGCCAAAACATTGCACTCATATGCTGCTCGAACATGACATACAACACCCACCCCCTCATGTTTATGAGAACTGTGGTGCATTAAAACACAATGCCCTGATGTGAGGTTTTGCTTCACATCAGGGCAATGGAAAACCATTCATTAAAGAGAATCAAAAACGATCCACATTTTGGATATTTTGAGAAGCTAAAACAAATTCAGCTAAACTTTCCTCACATGTTTCAAAGCACCCATTTTTTGCTGCTTTGTTTAATTTGGCTGCAACCCAAATTCTGGGTTATCATTTCTCACACCCTTTTGAACTTCCTGGTTAAGAGGTGTGTTTGTCTGTTTGTGGACATCCAGTTAGAAGAAGGTCAGATTGGTGAAGTATTAGAGTACTGTTTGCTCTCCTTCACGTCCTCCTGGGGACCAGCCTAGTTGAGAGTTTGAACAGTGACGTGTCAAACCCATTAAAATATAGGACATGGCACCACTCTGTTTGCTCAAGAACATCCAGAGAATGGGCGGCTTGAGCAAAACAGAGCTTTCAGCCTGCATTCCTGTTTCAATCAAACCTGCTGAACAAGATACAACACTGGACGGGAAAGGGAGTTGCAAGAAAAGCTCTTTCATCCTAAAAGTGACTTGTTCTCAGTTAAACGATGGTCAGCACTTTTGCCCATATTTAATTCAGAAAAAACAAGATATACATATTTTGCACATGTGCAAAGGCAGGTATTTAATGTAGTCTGAATTATTGTGTTTCTAGTTTGACGACCTGAAAGATTTGGTTAATTGTAAGAACAGATGTAAAAATAACATAGGGATCAAAACTCAAAGATAGTTGCAGTCATCTTTTGAAAATAATGCTAAACATAAATTATATTTATGAATGTAGGTTTTCTGATATGTTTTTTGTAACTATGCATGAACTCGTTTTCACATAACTGGTAAACATTAACATATATGTCAGAAGAACATATCAGATGTTTAAGTTATGAACATTTAAAAGGGTCAAAAAAGGGCAACAAGAAATACAAAATGATGACAGAAAAATAGTTGTGCAATCAAAATTTAAGAAAAAACATCTGTTTAAAAAAATCCCACAACTAATTAGGCTAATATGCAACAGGTCAGTGTTTGAGCACGCCAGAAAGGCTGAGTCATGTGGACAAACAATGCATAAAAGAACAATATTTGTAAAATTGCTACAGATTTCTGGGTTTGGTTACAGTACAAAAAAGCATGAAGTGTTTCAGGGAATCCACAGAAATGAACTTCAGCCATTCATGTTACACTACATTAAAAACAGACAGAATTTTAGTGGAAATCTCTGCATGGACTGGAAACAATGATACTCCAACTATTGTTATTTTAATCCAAAATAAAACTACTTTCCAAATCTAATATACAAGCCACATCTTCCAGCAAATTTCAGTTTACATGTTGCAGAGGCCGAGACCCGACTCTGACTCACACCACCAACAAGGTCTCTGTGGTCACTATTAAATCTGCTAAAATGTATGAATGCATTTATTAGAAATATATTAAGCATTTTTAAATAAATCTGGCTTTATATTTTTGAGTCCACATTAAAAAAATAATTATTTGCAACAACATGACAACACCTTGTATACATAAAGCCATATTTACTGAGAAGTAATACCACATAGTGATAAACAGCACGTTTTATTTACCACATTGAATATTTTTTACAGTTAAACTATTCAATCACTAATGTTTCACTATTTGACAAACAAAACATTCAAAATGATTTGCATATTTTGTTAACTATGAGAACTAGAAAAACAAGTTAAATAAAAATCCATTTCCAAAAGTAAATCCTAAAAGAATTTACTGTTACAGCTTCCATTAGATGCAGCTTTGGGAAAAGCTGATAGATTCTTCAAGTTGTATCTTTCATTTTGAAACATTTAATGTTTTGTTTTTTTTCATATCACAAAATTTGTGATACGAAACATTTTTGAAATGTTTTCACTAGAAAACGCTAAACGTTTTGTGAAAGCAAGCTGATGAAATATGTTTGGGTGGCACAGTGGAAGAACACCAACCAACTGGCATAGAAAAGAGAGAAGCACACAGAAGACTTCCAGCCCCTTCCCCACCCCACCATCATCCCTGTACCACTGGGAGAACTGGATGTGATTTGTATGTGTTTTTGAAGAGGGGAGCTCATAAACAGCCATGAAAGGGGCCCCTCTTTTCAGCCAACGAGCTGAGATGCGCTTCACTGGGCCAGCCTTTTGTTTTCCCTTGTTAAAAAAAACAAAAAAACTTTAAGCACAGAAAAAAGGGGGGTGGTAATTCTCTGGATGTGTGCAGGTCCAAATTATGCCATTAGATTGGTGCCCGCTTTGGGTGAAAAAAAGCTTCAGTAGCGCTTGAAGTGATTTAAAAGACGCAGGAGTAAGAGCTTCCCACAAATCCTGGTTGAGAATAACCTCGGAGGAGAATAGGGAGGCAGGATGCCAGGCTAGTGATCATTCTATAGTACGCTCTTAACTCCATAAGTGTCACGGATGCTAAAACAAAAGATGAGGAGCATTCCTTTCTCACGTGATGAAGGACAATGTGATGCAGTGGTGCGTGGGGTCAGAAAGTGCAGCAAACTTCCCACGCTGCCTGCTCTAGTTTGTAGAAGACCACGATGAAGGCCTGGAACGCTTCATTATTGACAGGGGAATTTTGTTTCCAAAGCAAACACCTCCTCATCCACCTTAGGATGAGCCACCTGGGAGAAAAAAATAAAATAAAAAAAACTTCCTCATTGACATGACAATACTAAAACATCAGTCTGACAGGTGGGATTAAAGAACTATCAAGGAAAAATGTCTGACCAGAAATATGTATATATGTTTCTTGTTAATCTACATATGATTGATTATGACGTTTCAGTCCAACAACAAAAGGTCTCAGTCCTAATGACAAGTGGTCATGATTTGTTGTAAAATAAAAACCACAAGAATCTACTTAACACATTTACAACAAAGTATAACTTCGTATTGAAATAGTACCAACTGGTGGCATTTACTGAGCATTTCATCACAGATTTCATTCATCGATAGTCACATAAACAGGTGTGGGAACCTGACAGTGCAGACACTGAGGCGTGCCAAAACAAACCACCGGTTGTGCTCCTGATCGGGGCACAGGTCCGGTTCAGCAGAATTCCACTCTGCCACTACTTCCAGTTATAATTAGGTTTGTCTAAGAGCTTGTCAGGAAGAACATTTAATTTATTTCTTTGTTTTTGTATATGATGTACTAATTTTGCTAGCCACCCACACACAC
>JAVKLF010000021.1:7348290-7359313 GCA_034783495.1 Millerichthys robustus
TTTTAAATTACTAATCTTAAAATGTGTTCGTTTGTTGGCAAGACATCTCACAAACCATTGAACAAATTGGTATGAAACTCCTAGAAGGACAACTGGATCTACAACTAATGAACTTTTGCCATCACCCTCATCCAAGTTGGCCGCCACAGCTGAGCAATCAAACAGAAAAATGGCTTTACAGATATTGGAGCTAAACTGGGTGTTTTCTTCTGAGTGTTTCATCCTCAACACATATTGTGATTGTGCCTGATGTTACTTACAGGGCTGTAACTCATTCACTTCTCAGCATGAGATGATTTCATTATAAAAGGCTGCAAGAAGTATGCACTTAAGTTATTTAAATATTTATGATTTATACATTTGATTTCAAGGAAATCCTTAGTTTCAATTATTTGCTAAAGTTGGCAAAACAATCGCTTGTTGCTGACAGTCACTAAGCCTAAGCCATTATGTCAAAAATAGAAAGTATTATATTCTTATTGCAACTGCTTATGACTTGTTGGATGGATTCCAGGTTGCGTGTGAGCAGTGTGTGAGTGGTGTGTGTGAGTAATAATGATCATCTGTGCAGAGATACAGAGATACTTTGAATCACCTTCCAATGAATGGATCTCTTGTCTTTCTTACCTCACTTTCATGCCTTAACCACCCCCAGGCTTGCTTGTATATCTGGGATCATAACATCCCTTGAAATTTAAAAACAAAAAAAAAAAGGGGCTGGATTTTACGGAGTGGAGTACAAAGTCAAAAATAATGACACAAATCAATATTTGTCTGCAATACAGAATGGGTGATTGACAAATTGAAGTCAATGTCAGCTTGAAAAGCAAAAAGGTGTTTAGAAAAAAAATAATTGCACACTATCTTTATTATTTGAACAAAATAGAATAAAAGTATTGCAAATTCAAGGTGGGGAGCTGAGATAAAGTATAATAAAAGAGTGTCAAAGCTGATCTAAATAAATGCTTTAAACATGAACAAAAAATGCATTTTTCCCATAAACTGTTTTGCCTTTAGAGTTAAAGTTGTCCCAGAAATCTAGTATTTCCCCAGCTGACATGTTACATCTGCACCTAAGCAGGTGAAGCTCCATTCCGGCTTTTCCTTTAATCTCTTGGCGGCGCTCCAGTGGAGTCCAGAAGTACCTGAATTGCACGCGATTCTGTCAATTGCAAGTACTTGATAGCGTTCTTGTGTGCAGAGGTTGAAAAGTTGCTGAGGTTTGCGAGCACAGCATTGCGTGACTAGAGCTGGAGATGAAAACACAAAGACATTGTTTTCAGTGATCAAACCCCTTTTATAGTAACTCAACAGCATTCCTGTCTCGCATTCCTGAACCACCGCTGCTGTGTGAAGGGTTTTCTTTTCCTTGTAGAAAGAGAAAAAAAAAGAAGAAAAAAAATGGGGTATACATTTTTGTCTGGTTCACTGTGTTGACCTCACTTTTTTTTCCACAGAACCTCTCACCTTTTTCATTAATAGGAATCCAAACTGAATTAACAGAAGCACCTATCTTATGAGGCTAATTAGGACGTGGCCAAAACTATTTAACGAATGCAAATAATGTCTCCCCCTGCCTTCATGCTCAGCAATCAGTCAGCCTCAGAACAAAGGCAAATGTGAATATAATGTCTGCAGGCGCAGCAATAAGTGTGCACCCACTCATACCAGTATGTTGGTATGCGGTAATGTGCACACAAATGTTTTCCAGATTGGTGTGACGAAGGTAATCATATCCAGAGAGAGAGAAAAAAAATCATTCTGAAGGCCGCTCCAACAGATGGGAGGCAAGCTTCAGACAATCCAGGGAAAATGAGATGGAATGACTGTAAAGAGGCTGTGAGTGGCTTTTAAACAGCATAAACAACATTTTTACAGCCTTTCCGCAGCTAGACATCTGGAAAATTTATAATATGTGGAAATCCTGATGGTGGTGAAACAAATCTAATATTTACCAGAAGCAAAAGCCTTGGCTTCAGACATTGAGGACAATTGAGTCAGTCATATCTCCAGTACAAGCTCTGAAAGTGATTAAGACTAGAGTGCATTCATTACCAGCCCAGCTCAGACAGAGAGGGGCTTCAGAGCAGAGCTCTTGTGTTGGACTGTTTGGATGTCCTATTCCCTTGTATCTCTTTGATTACCTCCAACACAAGGCTCCATTCAACCCGAGTGGGAACAAATGTTTCCTTATGTGGCTCTGAGTGCACAAGCTTCAGCGACAGGATAGAAAACAAGAACTTGTGAGACCAAAAAGAGTCAAAGGGTTGTATCAGTGCGGGACTTACTGCCACTCAGGACATCTTAAAATAAATGTAATATGGGATAGATTATCTGCTATGGTTGTGGTGTCCCAAAAGGGGTACTTCTCAATAAATGCATACTGTTTTGGCACACCTAAAACCCATTTTCATTAGTTTTATCACTTTCATATTTATTTAATTTTGTCAAACAACAACCAGAAAACTAGAATTTGGATTCCATATTGGCAGCTGATGTAGCTTTGTCTTTAGCTTCCATTAGTTTTTTTGTTTTTTTTCTTTTTGGCTTTACTGTGAGAAAGTCTAACTGAAGCTCAATCTGAGTCAAGGTAAGGCTTCAAAGGGATGCGAGTGGAGATTTCTCACGTGAGAACCAGTTGGAAAAGGCTTGTGTCGGTTTTACATAATGTGCTGTGCATGTCTTTTCTATAGAAGCACATAGGACAAAGAGCTAATCCTCTTGTGCTATGAAACTCATAGGTCTGGATTCCTTCCAGTACCTCAGGGTGTTGGATCTGGAGAAGAGAGGACTTTTAAACCCTTTTAAATCAGCAATGCAACCTGTTTCCAACTTCTCGATGAATCACGCTAACCATAAAATAAGAGTAAATTAATTCCTTCACTTCCAAGTCATCTCTCTGTACTTCTTGCTCTCTAGTGCAAAACTAAAAGTATGATTCTGTTTTAGACTCAAACAAGCTTTTCCTTCTTGGCAGCTGAGCTGTACCACTGAAATGTTTATGACTATTTCTGGTAAATGTTTGTGGGTAAACACATCCTTTCTTGGGTGATACAATGGACTGACCAAGTGATATTGGGAGTGACCATAAAATAATTTAGACCTTTTGTTGTAACACTGTTAAAAATGGACTTATGATAACTGATAGTATTATCACTTTAAGAAAAAAGATTTGGAAAAGGGGTTTGATAAACAAGTCAAGTTGTAAAAGCATCTTAAATGCTTAATTACAAGATATATGTATATTACATAAAATAGACATATTTGCGTTTACTTCAGCTTATATGTTCAAATATCCATTTCAAAGTGTGTATAAAAACTTACGGCTTTTATATATCAGAAAACTCTTCATATTGTTGCAACACAGAGGAGCAATGATTAGAGCTGTCGCCTCTCAAGCAACAAGGGTGCAGGATTGTTTCCAGCCTGAGGCCTCTCTGGGTGGCGTTTGCATTTTTGTTTTCCTGTGAATGTGTGGGTTTTCTTCCTGGTACTCAGGAGAACATCTAAGAAATTCAAATAGGTCTACGTATTACTGAAACCAAGAAGTGTTTTTTGGAGAGCTCGATTTAATCAGAATTTTAATCCAGAACGAAACAACCTTGATAAGAGTTTGCAGAGCATGTGTCCTTCTCTAATGGGTTTGAGGTTTGTACGCATTCAAAAATTGAATCATTTAAATAAAATATCAAGCAGTTCGTTCACAGTCTGTGTTTTTTTACAATCACTATTTTTGTGGGTGACCAATGAGGAAACAATAAACAAAATAATATTAAAAAAAAAACTGTCTTTCTGTTCAGTAATGAATGAACTTCTAGGTTAGTGTGAGTGATCTTAATGTTGAGCCGTATGTTGGGAGCTGGGAGTGTGGCAGGGCTATGCGTGACTAGGAGAAATACACCTGTCTCTGAGCTCAGGTATGGAGGGGGAGCCGGCACGCAGGGGCCTGCCAGCTGAACAATGCTCACCATTGTATCTGCGCTCTTACTGAAGACACTCAAGAAAAAAACCCAGATCTTAAGTGTGTGTCGCGTTCTTGCTCTTTTTTTTTTTTTTCTCCGCACATAAGTGAAGGAGCCAAATTATTTATAGCACACATAGTGTGCTGACTGCAGGCGCTCTGGGTTAAATTCAAAAACCTTTACCTTTTACACGCTAGCTGCCAATCAGAAGTTGAGGGAATGCCAATTGTTACTATTATGTCATAAAATGTAATAAAACTGAAAAGAATACTGATCTTTACCAACACAGTGTGGAACTACAGCTCCTGATTCTGAGGTGTTATTAAATTAGCAGGCACAAAATATTTTAAACAAGCACTTGGCTGTTTTTAATGATGTATTATCAGCCTATTTCCCCACACCAGTCCAGGTTTCCTAGGCTCTTTATTTGCAATGTGGCAACTAAGAGATGGAGAGTCACGATATAATAAATGGGAGATACAACAGAAAAAAGATAAAAAGAACAACAAATTAAGCATGAGTGCCAGGTAGTAAAAATAGCAAACCCTCTGAGATTCCTACAACAAAAGGCAACTCTTTTTTTGTATTATTTGTAGGCCAGTTTGAAGCAAAATAAAGATGTTAACCACAAGGAGCCTGAGATGAAAGCAACTTCTGAACCTTTATTTTTATATTTTAGTTTCAGGCTGAGCTTCTATGAACACAAGGACCACGACTGCCAAACTTAAATTCCAGCTGTTCCACAGATGGGTTCGGTGGTACTGTGCAGCTACAGCCTGTTTTTGAATTTAATATCTGGAAAACTTTACTCACAACTTTTTCTCACTCAAAGAGATCAGGTGCAAGTTCCATTGTTCAGTCATCTATTTCTTCTGAATTCCATGGCGTGTGTACCTGAGTGTGATATCTTACTTGAAGAGTGTGAGTGTGTGTAAATTGTGTGTGCCTGTGTGTGTGTCAGTGTGCTTACTGACTAATGCAATGCAGTCTTTATAAAGGTAGTATTGTTAAGTTGCGTGCGAAGCTCATGCTTCAGGCTTTGGTTCCCCGCCCACCCCTGTAAACCCCGGCCTTCTTTTTCTTCCTCTCCTTTTTATTTTCTTTTTTGCCTTCTACACCAGCCCCTTTCTTTTTGTTACAGGTAAACATTTGATGTCCGCACGCAACCCCCAGAGAGTCTCCTCCCCTTGTTCTCGCTCCAGCTCCCTGGCTTTCCCTCACTATTACTCACACGCTCTCGCCGCACATGTACAATCACCTCACACTCTCTTTCTTACCCACATCTACACTCTGACACGCAATCCTTCCCTCCGCATTCTTCTGACGTCCCTCTCCTCACTGACTCAGCACCTGTTTCTTGCGGAGTTTAGGAAGTTTCTCTCACTTGAATTTCTGTTGAAATACAACAGGACTTCACTCACAGTCAGACTTTAAAATTGACTAAAATACATGCAGATTTAGAGCAACAATCCTAATTGAAGTTATTAATGTAAAACCTGTTTAACCATTATTTCACTTTCATTTCTTGTGGACGTGATTATTTGCTCTGACATTATTTTACTATTGATTGTGCTTCACAGTGCAAAAGGGCAGTACTTTCTCAAACGTTCACCTAGTTTTGATAAAACAAACAAAGAATATATTTTTGTGTTGGTAGAGACCTGAATGCTGTTGACAGACAGATAGAAACAATATTGTTTATTTCCAAAAAGCAAATTAAATTAAACTGGCTGAACAAGAACTAAGAAAACTGAAGTAACACAAAGGCAGACAAAAAAAAGCAATAAAGATCTGGAAACCAGTAACTACATGAGAAGAAAACAATGAAAACCTGCTGATTAGAAATCAGGACCAGATGTGAAACAAGTGGAAACAAGATAAACAGAATGAAACCAACAAACACAATGAAAGGTTAGAATGTGTTTAATAAAAAAAAACACACAAAACATTTCAAACTGAAAAGGTGACCCAAAACCACATTAAAAATGCAAAAATTTACAAGCCTTAATAATCTCATATATCATATTAGGAATGCAAACAGCTTTATGTCATATGACAATTGTTAATGCTTCTTGCATTTAACATTAATGTCACTCATCAGTTTCACTAATGTGGTGTTGGTTTTACTGACTGAAGATAATATCTCCAATCACTTTTTAACATATTTTATTTTATGCATTGGTGTTATCTGAAATACATCGTCTGTATGGGCAGCACAGCAGGTTGTGGGTTCACCTCCTGGCCTTTCTGTCTGTGCATGCGTGGGTTTTTTCTGGAATCTCCAAAAAAGGACAAAAAAAAATAAAAATTCCATGCTAGATTTTTAAGTGAGTGATGGTTGTTTGTATGTGGTTCTGGGATTGACTTGCACCTCATGGAGTACTCTGGCTTTTGCATGACTGCAGGAAATAAAGGCACAACCTCCCCATTAACCCCACATGGAAAAGTGAGAAGAAAAAAATGAATTGAAATAATTTTTATGATGTTACTTTGACTGGTTCTTTAAGCCTTTTAACTGACCGTTATCATTAGACAGTGTAACAACAGATCATTTAAATCATTTAATACTCCTGAAATCTTTAGTTTATTTAACATTCTGTGTTGATATAGTGTAGTTTGCAGCTTTTGCCATATCTGGAACATTTGGTGTGAATATTACAGAAAACATTTATTAGCATGTGAGATTGATTGTGATCTAACAGATGTTGAACTCTTAGGTAAGGCAATAAAACAAGTCCAAATCTGGTCTGTGGATGCCAACTCTGTTCTTGGTGCCAACCTTTGTCACGCACTTTCTTCTAGCTGCAATCCAACACAAACTCTCCGACTGAGGAGAGGTCTGACAGGTTCTGACACAACACTGAGCCCATCATGTCGAAGAAGAGACAAAGACAGAGCTTCATGCCAGTCCTGCAAACAGAACAATTGATTTTAATGAGCATTATTATACATGAAAAAAATATAAATAGGAATTCGGTCATTAGAAAAATCACAAAGAACCTTTGTATGTCTGCAGACAAACATGCTGCATTTTATCAAACTGACTCGGAGGGTGACTGACAAACAGTGATTATTTTAGAGGGCATGGTTATCAGATGCTTTGACTTGCCCATTTCATATACGTTTAGGAAATTCTTTGAATAGTATAACTCAGATCCTTTGAATTAGGTTCTGTGGAAAGGTTATGAACCATTCTTGTCTGACCTTTTGAACATAGCTCTTTGAATGACTTCAGTTTAGATAAAAGAGATGAATATTGACCAGATTTATAAGCTTCAAATTAGCAAAAACAGGGACAAGACCAAAATGAACTGATGGTGTCTTAAAACAGATCCAGTCTGAAACATTTTATATTGGTTCATACAAATTCAAATTATTTTCAATTCACATTACGTGGTTATTCCAACAACAAATAGTATGATATTCCATCCAAAACGGCTCCATGGTGCACTGATGTATATTGTTTGCAAATATATATAATATATATTTTTAGTGAACCATGTAAAATAAAATTGCCAGTGTTGGAAACCTTGTTGAAATTGACACTTGCGTACTGCTATTATATTTCTGAGATTGTACTAGCAAATAACAGCCATCTTCTATTGTGCTAGCCCCACTCAATCTAGCCATTAGCTGATCAGCTAAGACAAGTTAGACATTAAAAATCAATAGCCATTGCAAAAAGCTTCACTTTAAAAGATTTGGACTATCCCTTTAAGTTATTGCGGAGTATTTTCCTCTTTTTGTACTATGAAAAGTCAGTGTGTCAGTGAGGAAACAATTAAATGTAACCACTAAAGGAATTAATTCAATCCCTACATTGTTGTCTCCTTTGATAATTGTGCCTGTTACTCTCAGGGGCTCTTGGTGCTGTCTGACCGGCCCCAATTAGCAGCTCAGATGAGGAGAAGTGTATTATCAACAAATACAAACAGTTACTGTACCAGTATGAGCAACCCCCATGGATAGTTTACAATAAGGCTATTTTAAATGAATAGTAGATTTGCTGTGCGCACAACAAGTTACCTATTGTTGTGGTGGCCTCTCTGTTGCTCTGAAAAAGCCATTCAAACAAGATAATCTGTCTGCGTCTCGTCAATGCAGCACACTGTTCAGCTTTGCTCGGACAAAACACCAAGACAAAGGGACTGTTTGACTAGGTATATGAAGCAACTGGTTTGCAAGAATAAAAAGAAACTTCTTACGGCCTCCAGTGTTTGTAAGCTCAAACAGTCAGATAGCAGAAATGCTCCAAACTTTAACAACCTTCCATGTAACCTAACCTTTGGCTTTTATTTGCGCCTATAATTTTACGCTCAGTTCATCACCGTCCCTGTGGGAACAATTGCCTTTGTTCCTGCAGCCAGCAGATGCCCTGGATATAAGGTGTGACTGTTGGGATAGAGCTGTGAAAGAGCTGATTGTCCTCCCTCACACCCCAAGGTGTGCCTGGAGACGACGCAAAAAAAAACAAAAAAAACCCGCAACCATAATAGCGAAACAATTTTCTCTGTAAATTTATAACTCATAGCTGCTAAAGAACCCATTGTTTCACAAGCTTACTAATCAGGTCATGAAATCCCTCAGCGTCAACCCATCACATAAAACAGTCTTACTGAGAAAAAGTTGTTGCGATGATTTAAAATTCATTAATGCATTGATTTTTATTTGGTTGTGGAATGTGTGACTCAAAAGCATTTCATGTTTTTTCTTGTCAACCATTCATTGTGTCAAACTACTTCATAATGTTGCCATTTTTTTTTCCACCAACACTTGCATTTTTTAGTTCTGATGCCAAAGCAACACAACATTCCATGTGCACAATTTCCTTTCTTTTTAAAAAGCTATTTCAAAGTTGTGTGACTACAGAAATATTCCATAAATGTTTTTTCTCACATTTTTAACATTTTAACACTGCTCGAAAAATAACCTACATTTACAATTGCTTTGTCATTTTAACAAAAGAAAGATGTAATCCAGTCCCACAGGAGGAGTGACGGTGATGCAGTGCACGTCAGCTGTGTCACCTTCCCTTCGCCCACGTCAGACAGTTTGTAAAACACACAGCCCACAATGCAACAATGACTTCTGCCTGGTTTCTTATACATTAGCAAAGAAACAAACATTTTGGACAAAGCACCTTTGAAATGAAAGCAAATAAATAAGGAAAGAGAAAAATAAGCTTTCATTTTATTTTTTGATTATACATTTGCATATTGCTGCATATTCAGTGGGCACATTAGAGTAGATTGCTGCTTAAAACAACTTCAGTCTTGAATATGTCATGGCAGGTCATGAATAATTGCTTGAATAAAAGCTTGCTGGGGTGACCAGTTTTGTTTCTGAATCCTGATTCTGGTTATTAATACACAAGTGAATAAAACCTAAATGAAGCAGTACCGTATGTTATGATACAGAACTCCAGTGTAACATATCCAAAAACCACTTCAAAAGAAAACTAAACAGTCTCCAAGACTAGCTAATCCTGGATAATTAGCCCTAACTCCCCTACTGTCAATATTGCTTTTAAAGCTACCTGGCGACAGAATGAAGTACCAAGCCCTAATATAGTGTTCATGTTTTGTCCACGGATTGGTTCTTTTAAAACAGAATGCATACCATGCCACAAACCCCAGCGTATGGAGACAGTTTAACTTGATCCTTTGAAGTGTGAGTTTGGTATGTTGAGGTCCAACTTCCCTTCTGAAGCTGAAGCTATAGCGTGACAGCCCAGGCAGGTTAATGGGTTTTCCCTCCAGACAGACATGTTAAATATGACAGAGTGTTGCTTCCAGGCAAAAGAGAACAGAAAGTTCCCTTTGAACAATTTAAACGCTTTCATTCACAAATCCTTTTTTTGAAAGAAATAATTACATTACAACCCAAACTGGCTATTAACTGAAACTTAACATACCTACTGCAAACACCTCAGTGCATAAACCACAAGCCACAAATGGATGCAAGGTCATACTGATCTCTGGCAGAAACGACGCACCCTCAACTTTCTCTCCATATATTTGAGCATTTCATACAATGGAATGCATAATTATTATTTCTCTTTTAACAGATGAAGTATAATAACTTATTTGTGGCAACTTTTAACCTGATGTAGAAGCCAAAGGGTTCACACTTACTTTCATAAGTAGTTCACCTGTAAAAACTGTAAACAATAGGCACAACTGACCTGTAGCATAAAAAAAAGTTTCCATTTGCCACTATGCAGCAGATAATTTTATATTTATAGTAAATCGTAGTAATATGTATCAACTTTTTATTATTGTATCTGTAGTATTTTATTAAAAAAAATACAAAGTTAGCAAATTGGGCAAGCTTTGTCCATCAAATAGGTATCAGAGACATTAGAGGAAAACACACACTTAAGAGGAAATTTTGTTATTCAACCTTAAACTATATTCACTTAAAAAGAAGCGTTCTTTGCATTCTGACAAAAAGAACTGGGGCTCATTGCTAAGAACAAAACTACCAAGAGTGCAATGTATCTCAGAAACAAATCTACATTCTGATCACTTTGTGTTTATTTAGTTATAAGTTTAAATTGTGTATAAATTCCCTGTTTAGGAAAACAGACAATAAGAGGAAATGTTTGAGGGGAACCATGGTGGTCTGTCTAGACTGAAGTGAAGGAGCTTTAAAAGATGTGAGGGCAAAGGGAAGTGGGTGAGTTAAGTATGTGGTGGTGGTTTGTAGATGATGGCTGGTGTTTTCTAAGGGAGGAGAATATGGGTGTGTTTTGATGTGGTCGGTGAGGGCTGAATAGTGCACTTGTTGTCAGTAAGAGATATGGCAGTATAGCCATTGCTGGTGGGCCCTTATTTCTGTTTGTTGTGGAGATTACATTATTTATTTTTGTAAAGAGAGGAGAAAAAAAAGTTTAGGAAAAGGTTGGAGACATAAAAGAAAAGGTTGTGATGTGTTTATAACTGGTTGTAAGCCTGTGATGGTCCAAGTTGTAATATTGTAATATACTACTACTACTACTACTACTACTACTACTACTACTACTACTACTACTACTACTACTACTACTAATAATAATAATA
>JAVKLF010000021.1:7401530-7414999 GCA_034783495.1 Millerichthys robustus
CAACACTGTTAATGACTGACATGACCTCGATGGTTTTTACTTTGCTCTCAGTGAAGCTGCAAATGACCTGAAAGCACAATGTGTTCGGCTGAATGTCCAGACTTCACCAGGGAAGCAAATATTGGAGCAAATTTGAGCTTTTTGAAGGAGAAGAAGATTACTCATAAGGATTATAGTACCTCCAAAACAACTTTTTAATGTGTCACATTGATGACAAAAACATTATTTATACAATGGAAATGTATTGCTTACACCTGGAACTGATGTGATTCAAGCTTTTCATTTAAACTTTTGTTCATGTAAATAAATCTTAATTTTGTCTGCTCTGTGCAAACAAAATATGTTTCTTCAACTGTTCTATTACGCAATGGTCCTCAGAAAATGAGCATTTATTTGTTCAAACATTCCTTTCAGCGACATTTATTTACCAAGCTCTCCCCACAGTCCAAACCATCCTGTTGCTGCAGGAAAAAAAAAGACAAACTGGCATAATAAAACCATGTATGTTATTGGCGCTAAATAAAGTTGTCAGATCGTGTTTGCTTTCTGTGTACTGGCAGGGAATTTGACAGCAGCAAGGCTACTGGCAGTGCCGTGATTCTCCCTTATTCAATTACTTAGGTCGGGGTACATTTACATCCATGCATAGTCCTGAATAAAAAAAGGGTCAGAAAATAATTCAACATAACTGGTCACAGCTGATCATATGTCAGAATGTGAAATTGTGAGCTTTTCCTCCTGGAGAACTTGTGATTGTTCTGTGTGTGGAATTATTTTGCTTGGTGGCAGTGGGCTTGACACACAAAGAGGTCCAGTCTGTGTTAGAAGGCTTGGGATCCAGCTGAGCTCTCATTCAGATGTGCAATCAGTCAGGTCTGTTCTCTAGAGAGCTGATCAAGATGTAAAAATCAACAAATGCCCTCCAGAAACGACTCTCCTTATATGCATGACTAAGTATACCATCTCAAACTGCTGAATATGCAGTATTGTACTGTGTGCTGTCACACATGCATGCAGCATTATTGCAAAACGTCACGTGGCGGTCAGTCAGTTGGACTGGGTCGACTCGACATCGGTCCACAAGTTAAATCAGTGCAAATGGAAAGATTATTTAAACATTTAAAGAAAATTATAAATCTTTACTTTAATCTGCTGGTATCCAATCACTAAACATATTTTAATGTTTTTCTTTCTGTGCAGATAGTATGTCATAATCATCTTTGGACTGGTGGAGACTGCAGCATCATGGACCCCTGGACTTTCCCATCACCCCCTCCGAACTTATCAGAGCACTACATGTACGACAATTTCGTGCAGGGAAATGAGTCCGGCCTCAATGGGAACTACACAGACAGCTTTACCAGAACCAGCACGGTGGTCATCACCTGCATGTACTTTCTAGTTTGTGCGGTGGGTCTTTGTGGAAATGCACTCGTCATCTATGTCATCTTGCGCTATGCCAAGATGAAGACGGTCACCAATATCTACATCCTCAACTTGGCAGTGGCAGATGTGCTCTTTATGCTCGGCCTGCCATTCATCGCCATCCATCTGGCGCTGGTCCACTGGCCCTTTGGGCTTGTGCTCTGCAGAGTCGTGATGACTGTGGATTCCCTGAACCAGTTCACTTCCATCTTCTGCCTGATGGTGATGAGTATTGACCGCTACCTGGCAGTGGTGCATCCTATAAAGTCCACCAAGTGGCGAAAGCCTCGCATCGCCAAGACTATCAACATAGCAGTGTGGGGGGTGTCGCTGCTGGTTAATCTGCCCATTGTTATCTACAGTGGTGTGATCACGAAGCCCAATGGCTGCTTCTGCACCATCGTGTGGCCAGAGCCTCAAGAAGCATATTACACAGCCTTCATGTTCTACACCTTCATTCTGGGCTTCTTTCTTCCTCTCATGGTCATCTGTCTGTGTTACCTGTTCATCATCATCAAAGTGAAATCCTCAGGCATACGCGTGGGCTCCTCGAAGAGGAAGCGCTCAGAAAGGAAGGTAACGAGGATGGTGTCCATCGTGGTGGCAGTTTTTGTTTTCTGCTGGCTGCCTTTCTACGTCTTCAATGTGACCTCAGTGACGGGCACCATCAGCACTACCCCCATCCTGAGAAGCACTTTTGCCTTTGTGGTGGTTCTCGGCTACGCCAACAGCTGCGCAAACCCGATCCTTTACGCCTTCCTCTCAGAGAACTTCAAGAAGAGTTTCCAAAACGTTCTATGCCTTAAGAAGGAGGGAGGGCTGGACGAGGTGGAGCGCAGTGACAGCCGGCAGGACAAATCTCGCATGATGAATGACCCCACGGAGACCCAGAGTACTTTGCTGAATGGTGACCTGCAGACCAGCATTTAAGATCTCACAAACACAAAAGAAGAAGGTCAAAGAAGTTCATCTTTAATCAGTTTCCTAAGGGCCCCATCAAATAAAATCTTTATTAGATTTAAGCTAAGAAGGACAGAGTAATAACAGAAATTTTAAAAATCTAAATATGTCAAACCACAATGTTCCTTTTGTCAGGTTCCCCAGTTTGCAATTTATCTATAATTAAAAAAAAAAAATAAGTCCATGATTTATACAATTCTCTTCAGCTCGGTGCAAGTGAAATGCGGTCGACACCTTTCAGTACTCTGTGTTATAGACCTGAGGACAGATAACAAACACCAACACCCACTTGCAAAGGGTCCCCAAGGAAACATGGATTGTTTTTTGTTTTTTTTTCCTGGATACTCCGGATTATATATGTTGTTTACAGCTGAGGGCCTGGGCCAAGTTTCCATATGTCTGTTCTGCCGTGTCAAAAACTCACAGCAAAACAGAATGTGCTTACATCATGTACACAACCCACTGCTGATAGAATTACAGGATGGGGATTTATCTGTAAATAATTGTACAATAAAATAAGCAAAAAAAATCTTTGAAGTCAAACATTAATAGCTTTTGCCATTTAGCTTGGAACGGCTAAATCAGGATTAAAAGAAGTTAAGAAAACCACCGGTAACAGAACGTTGTTTGTTATTCGAATGTGTTCAAGGTTAATGTGTTCAAAATGACCTAGTTAGTTTGTGTCACATTTTTCCTCTTTGCACTCGAATGTCATGCATAATTCAAGTCACAGTTCGATAATGATGCTGGTGGGTCTAACAAAAGTGATGCAAAGATGTATAAAAAAAGTGACAAAAATGTTGCACAGTGGTAAACAAAATGACGTTCCTTATTGTTTTTTAGTACTTTCAATTTCTGTGGGGTAATGTTTTCAAAAAATGTGGGATTATGTGACCCTAAATTATTTAATATAAATCCGAAAATGTGACTTCATGTTTTGTGTATTTATGCCAGTGCATGAAATCTAATTCGATCATGTTTCAGGAGCGATTGTACTCTTCGCCGTCTACTCATCTGCCAAAAGATGAATTGTGTATGAGAGGCCACCTGATCGCTGAGTTTTTTTATGTTTGAGAAAATGTATTACTCCAAAAAAAAAAAGGTTCCAAGACGTTCTGGAAGGCTATTTTCTTTTATTGTGCTGATCATTTCTTATGGATTTGAAGCAGCCCGCTCCTCTCCTCTCCTGCTGCCTCTTGTTGCAATTTGTTAATAACCTGCAGCATGTTGGAGGCAACGGTCCCAGCTTAGGTTCGTTAGACACCGAGTGGCTGAGTGATTTGAATTTGTGAAGGGCTAGAACACTCATCCTCAAGAGGTTGCGGTGTTCCTTTATCACTGTCACGGCGCTGCTCCACAGTGG
The DNA here is from genome assembly GCA_034783495.1 of Millerichthys robustus. Lineage (NCBI taxonomy): Eukaryota > Metazoa > Chordata > Actinopteri > Cyprinodontiformes > Rivulidae > Millerichthys > Millerichthys robustus. The sequence continues at coordinate 7,405,279 of JAVKLF010000021.1, forward strand.
AGTCCACACTTCACCCTGACAACCTGTCTGCTGCCAGAGTCAGATTACTATCTGAGTGATTTATTTACATTACACGGGGAGGTTTCCTCACAATCCATCAAAGCAACACAATTCTGGTTAATTCACAAAGGATTGTTACTGCGTCCTCGTGTTAGTGTACGTATTGATGCAAAACACAACGTAGAGGGTGTTAGAACAGATTTGAACATGTCTAGAAACTGTGCTTACAATGTTCCTGCATATTATGAAACACATCTACTCAGCCCACATCTGTATAATCAGATTACATTCTCTGTCTTTGTATTGAGGAATTGAGTCTTATTTAATCATTTTTGTTAACGTTGATAGATGTGGCTCATCTGTCGTGTCCTACATTTCTATAGCAACGGTGACCAGTGTGTGTTGATTGTACAGAAATGGTCATTAACGTGATAAAATACAGCTTCAGGCTTTAATTATGCATGTAGACATTTCACAGATGCCTGAAGAAAAAAAAAGAGAAAAAAGACAAGCATAGCACTATACTAAGAGCACCATGCAGTAAAAGTAAGCGTCTGAATAGCTGTAAACCGAACTATATTCTTTATTCCAGTGTGACCCAAATATAGTGCATAGGACACCAAGCATCATAGTAGCAAATATCACAGTATTATAAATTCATAAGGTCTACTTTTCAACACTAGCTGTTCTTCCACCCCACCCCTAGGTAAATTGCATAGCCAATACTTTTGCTAATTGCTTCATCTGTGTTTTAGTTCAGTGTGGTTTTCATTAAATTGACCCGTTTCTGTATAGTTTGTATAAATGTATGAGCCTTTGTCCCGTGTTTGCTTAATTTACAGCAGAGTAAATGAGCAACATTTGTGCAGTCATGTTATAATAAATAAAGGAGATTCTTTTTTGTGTGAATTACTTCCTCTAGAAACTAAATAAATGTTTAAATTAAGAGCCAATTCAAATACTTAAAAACAATCTTTTAATTAACAGTGAGACCTTTACATCAATTTAAAGTTTGATTTTCCACATGACATGTTTTTTTCCCCCACCAGAATAATTAAATTTGTACAAATCACAATTAAAGTACAAGCTTAAGTCACATCAGATATTTTCAGGTAATATCAGTGCCCGCTTTTTACTTTAGAAATGTGCAGCATTTAAGAACCGTGTGAAAAGAAGTTTGAATGTAAAGCTGTTTCATTAAAAAGAATAGCTGTTTAAACATTATTTTTCAGTCTGGAATGTGTTTTTATGCCTCAAACAGGATGTGTTGTCAGACTGTGTTGTGCTTCTAACAGTGGCCACAAAGTGGCGCCATCATCATGTGCATAAGGAAAAGGTGCTCAATGCTCACACAAAATCTTTTGCATCTGTGCAACTGGATGTAATTTTATTCAGTCCACGAACTCTAGACAAACACTTTTTTTCCCCCATTTATATTTCCTTTTCCGTAATAACACCTCGGCAGTAATGCAGGAAATATACAGCTGACATGTTTAAAAATGGACAGATTTGGCTCAGATGCACTACAGCGCTTCACCTCTCAGTCTAGTCTTAGTGCAGAGGAAAGATGAGACAAAAAGACAGCACGTCACATAGACATTCCAGTTTTGGTGAGAGTTTAATTACTGAAACAGATAATGAAGCTCTCCTCTTCCTTTTTACTTATTTATTTTTTCTGCCGTTTCCCTGAATGTCCTTGGATGGTCTTAACTGCTCCGTGATGCAACAAAACCACAGTGTGACCCATCAGACAAGTGTTTAGAGTCCACTCTTCCAGAAAATCTGCAGCAGACCAAAAGATATGCATGTTTCATTGTGATTTCAGCAGCAAAACAAAAAGGTGGTATTTTTTTTACCAATAATCTGGCATCTCTTCATGATAGATTAGGACCTCACTTTTTGTTTTCATGAGGGAATATTGTTCTCCCCGTATGTTTCATACAATTACAGTCAGTGACTCTGATGTGTGTGTGCATAATCTATAGAGTGACTTGACAGCATACTTACTGAATCAAGTTTACCGCACTGCAGAGGCAAAACAAACCACGAACCACACAAGCCACAGTTGCCATTGAGAAGTTCAACACTGATGGATTCAGAGCCAGGCGGTGGTCAAATTCCATGTATGTGCAACCCTCATACATTCCCTGAACTACAGAACAAAAAAAAAATAAACACGACTGCAAGCAAACCTTGAACCGTTATTGATGCCAATTTTTCACGTACTCTGGTGCGAGACCAGTTGCATGCAGTGCTGTTAAATTGTTTTTTTTTTCTTTTCTGTTGCATGAAAAGGTTCAAGGTGTTCTTCAAACCCGAACATAAAAAAGACCAGATCTTGTGTTCACATCTTTTTTTTTTTCAATTTGAGAATGCCACATGTAACCAAAAGCTCATATTCAGCAAATGATTTCTAAACATTTAAAGTGAGCCAATGAATCATCACCATCATTATACCAACGATTCCACAAGAATGAAAGTATAATATGCCAAAAAACCATTTCCAGTACCAGGACAACAAGGGACATATAAATGTACTGAAATCCTTAAGAAAAGCAAACACATAAAAAAATAGTTAACAAAAAGTCAAAAAAGTTGCTAAAAAAATAGATATTCCCTGCCCTCAACCAGACTTTAAAATGAAAATAATCAACACAGAAAATAAATGAACATGAGAACACTCAGGTCCAAATCCGTTTAGTTTCCATGGCAGCGCTTCACCAGCAACTGGCAAAGGCAGCTTCGCTAAACTCGCCCATGTTTTCATTGCTCTTTAAAAATAGATGTATACTAGATTCATACAGTATTTCATAGCTAATTTCACAAATGATACGTATCATAACCATACCTTTAAAATGTCCTTGCAACGTTCATAATACACTGATTTGTATATATATAACTTTTTCCCCGCGTTTTTTTGCGATCGGTCCTTTATGCATATGATGACAAACTGTCCTCCATCACGAGTGAGTTAAATGCTTGGTCAGTTGAAATGCGAGCACCATGGGAGAGAACTGTCAGGTGTTTTGGGGAGGTGGAGGGGGTGTGTGTGTCAGAATACTGTAAGAAAAGCTAACTGTGACACTGCAGCAGGAACAGGAAGTGACAGAAGTAGAAGGGTGTGTGTGTGTGGGGGGGGGGGACATTTCCTTTTGCACAAGACGGAACTGACGATGCCCGACACCTCCACCAGCTCTCCTCTTCATTCAGTTTAGTCAAGTAGATGCCAAGAAGTAGCTCAGTGCTTTTTGTTTTGTCTTTGTCCTGCTCAGCTGGAGGAGCAGACTGGTAGTCAAAAAGTTTCAGGTAGGTTTGTGTGCTTGCACTTCATCCTGTCCCCAGTCTCTTGAATCCCTCCTCTGAAGAAGTGGCTCTTCATGCTCAGTGGTCACAGAAACTACTCGTATTCTAGGAACTGTTTATGATAGAATAAGAGATACCTAACGGAGGGAAAAAAACGCAATCAGATCCAGTTACTTGACAATATTTCATATATATCTTTTGATGTTTTGGATTCATTCTTACCCTTCGCTATCAAGTACATCCTTAATGCTGGCCTTTGTGATGATGGCATCATCGCATTTGAACCACTGGTCTTTGTGTTGACGGATGAAGCTGGTGTAGTGGCCACTCTCTAACGTGCCTTGGTGGTTGACAACGGCAAACAAAGAATACCTGAAAAATTATTTAAAATTAAATTTAAAAAATAAGGAAAATAACCTGATGGTATCAGCTCACTGATTATACGGTGATCCCATGGTCAAAACTGTTGTTCAGATTTCATAAAAAAAGTCGTTTTCACACCTCTAATCATCCTCAACACAAAAAACTTTTTTTAATTAAAAACAGCAAATACCTAGTAAATGTCCTGGAAAATAAGAACTATTGTAACAAACATAAATGAGAAAACCAAGCAGCTTTTAATGAGCTTCAAATTGATTTCATTAGAAGACAGTCACAGCCGGATAAGTGAGGTCTTTAGCACATTCTGCTGTTTAAAAGCTGAGATTATTTTTAGTTCTTCTAAATACCAGCTGAAAATGATGTAATAAAACCAATAAAAAAAACATAACTAAATATACTCACTTATTGTCATTGTTTAATACTTCAACTGACTGTTGATACTGCCCATTCATTCTGCTCTCTTTACTGTAAAATATGAAGGAAAAAGAAAACCAAGGGGTTAAGACGTCTTCTCATACTCTACACAATCCACTAGGTGGCAGAATACTTCCATTTATGAGTTAAGATTATTAGGCCTGAACAACTGATGAATTTTCTGGGAGAAGAGCTGCTGCTGCTGCATGCTCATCTGATACTTAATTTTTGCAATAAAAATTTTATTAAGCATTTTTGTCAAAGATGCATATTCAAGCTTATTGTACACCTGTGAACAGAATGAAAGTAAGTCCATTTGCAGCTGCTGAATAGGGAGAAAAGACGAGTCTGCACTGTGATAAAAACAAAGCAATACTCAACGTCCTCTGGACTCTCACCTGGATGCCATAAAGGGTGTCATGTCCAACTCTAGAGGAAAGGAAACGTATGTAGTAATCTTCCTCCGCAGTTTAGCAGAGTGCTCAAACCGCTAGAGAAAATAATTAAGAGGGAAGAGGCAGAAAAATGTCACGAAATGGTAGAAACAGTTTGATCAGAACAAACAAAACAAACAAAAAAAAAGGTTCTGCATGTTTATGTTTTCACCAAACAACACAATTGCAGCCTTGAATTTATTGAGGACAATTCAATAAAATCTGTTCCTATGAAAATCCTTACTACGTTATATTGCTTCTGTGCTGTATGATAAATAAAACATCAACAGTTGAGAGTTGAGTGAGTCATTAGAGCTACGGGAGTCCTGGGACAATACATGAAAGCGCTGAACTGCAGGAGGCAAAGCAACAACAACAACTGCATTGAATTATGAACACACTTAAACACACGCCAGATAGCTAAGTCATGGCAAAAGCTAAATATTAAAAAGGAAAAATGAACAAAATATATTTAAGCCAAGCTTAACTGTCTTAAACATAAATCTCTACAGTTTTGGAGTGATGGCTAACAATATTAATGACTTACTTTGAGATGGAAACATGCTACGATAGGGAGCTTCTTCATTGTCAGCTGTTTGGTAGACTCTTGGTAACTATGGCAACCACCGCATTTGATTTTGGCACTGCTTCCAAGATGCTCAGGCCGTGTAAATCTGTAGATTAAAGGATAAAAAATGTGCTTAAAAATTAAAGAATGGATGTCCAAACCATTTGTTGACCATCTTGTCTTCCTCCCCAACTTTCTGCCTTTTCCAGTTTTTTTTACTGAATACTGAAACATCTGCAGTTGCAGAGGAAAAAATACATTTTTAGCCTTTACAATTAGACAGCATTCAGATTTTACTGCATCTTAGTTCCCTAAATCCAAAAATCCTGCTGGTCTTGCTAATGCCTCTATTGCCATGGCAACAGCAACAGCCTGCTCTGTGCCTTTAAGAGACTTGCTGCAGCAAGTAGGGGTGTGTGAGGTGCTGCAGTAAAAAAAAAATGTCAGCAGGAAAGGAGGTGAGAAAACTAGGGGGGGGGCGAGACAAATGCGAGAGGTAGAGACTAAGGGCACGGGGAAAAGAAATTAGGTAGTGAAGGAGGGAATGAAACAAGCTGAGGAGGAGTGAAAACAAAATTACAAGAATGAGGAGGCAGTGGAGGAGATTTGAGAGGTCACACCTGCTCCGTCAACCTAGTGGTGGGAGAAGATGAGATCCAAGTAAAACAGGGTTGTTGTGAGTGAGCAGGCAACATATGAAACTCTTCATGCAAGTGAAGGGGCAAATTAAATTTGTTTTGCTACTATTGAAAGAAAAAGGTGATTGGTGGGGTATGGTAAAACATTTTAAAATGTGATGAAAATTGTTTATTTCTGTCCAACAGTGCATAAACATGATTAAAGTTCATGTCAGTCAGAAGAAAAAAAAAGAAATAATAGCACAATAAAACTTACATCTGTGTCTTGCCTTTCATTTTGTGCTGAAAAATACTCCAAAATCTAATTGGTTGATGAATTGTTTTCAAATTCGAGAATTTTAAAAAAAACGCCAAGGGGTAAAAAATAAAGACAAGTGACAATTGCCATCAAAGAGAAAAGATGTACCTGCGCAGGCAGTCTGTGAGTGTGGTGGATCCTGACAGGTGGCTCTCGCCATTTACTGTGCTGCCATCCCCTCCGGGGCTGAGGGGCCAGAAAGGCGTAGATGAGCCTGGCAAATCCAGACTGATGTCCCAAAATGGGTCTATCGTTGTGGAAACGCCACTTTAACAAAAAACAAAACAAAACAATGTAATGTTAGTCCAGGTCCCACTTTCAGTAAATGGAGTATGAGTTAGGTCACTTATTACAAGTAAATGATGATGACAGAGATTGTAACAAATGAGCCTTAACTGACACCACCTCTGGATTTTGATCACGTTTTGTTTTTATTTAATTCTGCTGGGTGCTTGTGCATAGTATCCACAGTAATGCTGCAGTCATTTGTGATTCAGTGAAGGGCTACAGCAGAGAAAATTGGCTTTGCAAACAAGAATTTCTATTATTAGAATGCAAAGACAGTGATGGACTGTAGCCTAGGCAAAATGGTGGCTTCCAGAAGAGAATATACATAAATATGTAGTTATATTTACAATGACCAGCTGCTGCACATTACTATTGTTGATGAGATAAGTCATGGTTTTGTAATCCCCAGAGGTACTAGTGGGAGGTCAATAAATCAAATATACAAGCATTTATAGTGATGAGATGCCACCCTGCAGTAACAAGTCTCCATTAGGTTAGCTCCTTTGTTCAAACACCTGATATATTCTGTTGTTTAACGGTTTGGCCACTTGTAATTTGTGAACAGGGCTCTTCAGAGAAATGAAGTGGTTTGAATAATTGGTGACAGAACAAAACGAAAAGTTCTGCATCAACAATCTCTTCTCGTTGCAGATATTATCCCAATAAGCTGGACCCAGTTTGCCTGCTAGACTGGGCAAGGTGCTTTGCAGTTCAGTGCAGCATGCATGTATTAATGCGACAGGAGAGCTCTAGGGGGCGGAGAGGCAACGCCTATATCGTGCCGCTGTCTAGACAACCACTATTAAAGTAGCTCTGCTGGGACCGGGTCTAGAATAAGAGCAGCTGGGAGGACACAATCTGCCCATCTTCTTACACATATTGATAAAATGTGCAAAGGCTACATGGATCTCCACAGTGGTGAGATAACACCAGGGAACAATGCACAGACGACTAAAAATCAGAAACGAGAAAGCAAAAGTACTAATGTGTTGCGCCGTTAGATTGATTGAACACATGTTATGCACACTTACTGGCAAACTTGACAGGTAACATCTGATTGCAGGCCCCCAGTGAAGATTTGGTCTATGATGCAGTTACAGTGATTTGGATTGTTGGTCTTTTTCCCATTGTCGTCTCCTGCAGGTAACAAAAGAACAGACAGTTTTAAAACAAATCACAACATTATTTTTCATGTATTGATTTAAAAGGACAGTGCACGCTAACAATTACTCAAAAATATGAATGCACCAGAATTTGCACAATGGTTAAATATCCATTTTCCTGGCAGGTCAAAAATAAAAGCAGTTTATAAATCAAGTGAGCAAAACAAATTCAACAACTGATAACTGATAATAATAAGTAAAATAAAACATAAACATCCCATTCTGGAAGTTACATAGTGAAAATAGACCTATTTCACAAATGAGTAGAAAACTTATTTTACTTAAGCCAAATTTTAAGTTTATTTTTAAGAACAGAACAAATTTTACAGTCTCTGATTTTCTGATTTTATTCCATAAATCTGTTCCTCTAACTGATGTGATCTTTCACCCAAATTCTGCTCTCCATCTTGCTATGACACAGTCCCTTCTAAATTGAGATCTGGTATTTATTCCTTTTTTATACTTCTTGATAAAAGTTAATCATCAGCAGCCTTTTGGGCACATCTGAAAAACTGCCTGGCCTCCACTCTTATCTGCAGACTCTCTGCCCTCGCAAAATTGTCTTAGTTCTTTCTCGCCATCCTGAACAAGTCTAAGTGCTGGCTCTGTGTGAGTCGACCTATCATCACACTGCTGCAGGACCTATTGACATTCTTCACACTACTTACTGGCTGTCCCCTTGGTATACACCATTGTTAGTCTCCTTCAGTATGTTTCTCCTGATGTAAGGCACCGTGTTCTTTAGGTAGCTCAACATGCCCAATCAGAGCCCGCAGGTAGCTCAGTTTCAACTTACTGCACTGATTTAGTAAAGGTCGACTGTGTCCTTACAACGTTTTCCATTAAAACCCTACACTGAAAGTAAATATTAAAAAAGATCAATTCAATGCCTTTGAAGAACATTTTAAATGACATAAATCTTTAATATGCAGCAATATGTGAAGCTTACGGATGGTGTCTCCTTTGCAGTGCCGATGTAGTACATCCAATGCTGCGATAAGGAACTCATGGGCATCTTGCTGCTCGTAGCCTGCAAGGTGACGTGCATGAGTCCACACCAGGTGCAGCAGCCGGAAGGGAATGTGAGGTGAACGGTGGCCCGAGTAGAACTGAGGGAAAAACAAGGGGGAAAAAATGAGAGGGGTGAAGTACGAGTATTTATGTTTGTCCAGGTGATTTTAGTCATGTTATCATCAGTCTCAAAACTTCATACTGCCGTCCAAAATTAACTGGTTGAGTAAAGCAGAAATGCTCTGTTTTGTCTGCTGTGCACACAAGGCTAAATTTGTTGATGTTACATCAAAGTTTGACTGAGTAGAAATAAGGATAACAATGCCACAAAAATTACTTTGCAACTACAAATGTGTAAAACAATTTTGATAAGATAGACATGAACAAGTGCAGGGTTTTTTTATTTTGTGAACTTGTTTGACTGACTCTGGATTTTCTACCTCAAAGACAAAAATACAAAAATCAACATATGCCTCTGTGGGTGAAAGACACAAGCCAGTATTACGCTCATGTGTAATGTAGTTGGCAGTGTAGCTGACTGAGACAGGACTTTTGGTTCTGTAAGTCTGTGTCTGTGTTGTTAAGGGTTAGAGAGGTAGCTGTGACTCAACTCATTATACATAAAAGCACCACTTGCCATCTGTGGGCTTATATACCGAGAAGTGAGGGGTTGTATGAAGAAAGCGAGAACATACGAGCTGACCAGGCAGCCATTATATAACACTTTAAGTTCATGAGCTTGTTAGACGTAAAGTGAACTTTTTGCTGCAAATGGCTGGGAATGACGACAAATTGCCGTGCAACATAGTTTGCAATGAGTGATTAGGCAGAATTAAGTGGAATTACAACATTTAGTTCATAGATTTCTTTCAGGCAGCAGGTTTCTCCCATTTTTGCATTTGACAAAAAAAAAACCTCAGCTTTCTGCTCCGATTGTTTAACTGTGCACCATACCTCCTGAAACAGCTGCGACATCTCACACACCAGACAGGAGTTTGATTGCATCTCGCACTTGTGTCTGTCAGAGAGAAAAAAGTCTCGCAGCAGCGGTGTGTGTGTTAGCGCCTGAACAATACAGTTCATGAAACATGTGTTGCCCAGGTTTATTAGCCCTCGTAAACCTGCGGGACAAAAAGACAGTGGGAGAAGTGTGAGAATAACATGGCAGTGGCATGGCACACTGTACTTCCCTCAGCTGGCAACAGGGGATTTTTTAAATTACC
>JAVKLF010000021.1:7417793-7427811 GCA_034783495.1 Millerichthys robustus
TGATTGCAAGATCTAACATAAAGCAATACTGAAACAAAAAGTAGCTTACCTAAATTGTGTCTTTTGTTTTTTGCGTGTTCGTGGATGTGTTTCTTTGTAAAACAGCCGAAAAAAACACAGTAAAGACAAGAGTGGAGTCGGTTCAGGTGGGCACCACACATGTGACAGATGCACGACTTGGCCTGTAAAAAAGAAGAACAAGGGAAAGATGGGGTAGATTGGGGGAGGACAGAGGAAAAAAGAAAATGAGAGCATAGAAGGGGAAGAAGGCACCCTTTGGATGAGTGGTATGCATACAGAGTGGAACTCTCTGCCAGCTGAAACAGATTTCCATCTTTCAGTCACTCAAATAAACACATTGCTTGAATAAACCTGATATGAAAGCAGACTGATGATTGCTCGGCCCGTTGACAAATCAAACTACAAAAAAAGGCAACATATTTCCACACAGAATTTTTCACCCTCTAACATACTGGCAATGATAGGATTTAATGCTTGGCAAGCACACTGGAAGATGCTGGCAAAATCTGTCTAAAGCACAAACAACATCAGCAGTAGCAGTGCGTAAGACCGCTTTTACTTCTCTTTGGAGTAATCTGAGAAATTGTGCATTAGAATGCCTGACACCACTGGAAGATCTGCAAAAAGCCAGGATGTGTTCTTATGAATAATTCCAAATAAATTGTAACACTGGTAAGATGTAAATGGCACAGCCTTTATAAAATGCCACTTTTAACTGTTTCCAGGTTTTGCAAAGTGCTTTTCAGTGTTTATTTATCCATTCACATGTTTCTATTCTCACTCATATTTCAATAAACAAACATGTTGAGGGCAGGGAGGAGTTCAGTGTCTTCAATCAATTCCCTTGAATCTTGAATCATTCCTTAACTCTCCTGTTGGAAGAAAAGTCTGCCATCGTGAATGAAAATGTATTTTGACCAATGCAATGCAAATGTAACTCACTCCCCAATACTTTATAAACATTAGCAGCTCTTTTTGTTCAAAACATACAACCAAGACTCAACAACTAGTGATTTGGAAAGTACTGCAGTTATTTACATGTTTATCAATTCAAGTTAATTATAGCTGGTTTAATCACATTCAAGTTGTAAAACAGTAGCTCAAGGAGCATGACATCATTCTCACTAACAGAATAGCCAGCACAAAGTTCAGACCTTAAGTCACTGAGAATCTTTGGATTGTCCAGCACATTAACTCAATAGAAAACTAATGCAACCATAGATGGACATTGGTGTTGCCTAAGTTCATCAATGTCATAGCAAATGTCTGGTAATTAAAGCTTAAAAAAAATTAGGAGTGATTAAGCATTATATAAATTGTGGCTGAGTAAAAGGACATTACAATACCCCATTTAAGATGGAGAAACTGAGTAAGCAGGGACAAAGAGATTGAGGTCCTGCTGCAATGAGCTGAGCACTCATACGAAAGTAAACAGAAGGATCAGAAGTGTGAAGCAGGCAAAGATACAATAAATAAACTACTGAATGGAGCCATTTGCCCATTTTCCATCTCTAGCACACTTTGTAAAACTAGCCTGTAAGATGATACAACATATTTTGAAATTCCTGAACCTCTTTAACATGAACTCAATGAAGCAGTGTGCCATTGTCTACATATTGACGACTTTAGTCTAGAAATACAATAGTGTAATGCAACACCATCTGAACAACATCAAATCTTGTTGTGTCAGTAACATAAAAAGGGGCTGTGGCATTCTGTATTATTTCCCTCTCTGGATTGCACATTACACATAACTTCAAACAGCGCATTAGTGTGCAAAACTATATGTAATGACATAAATACTTTGAATAAACTTAAAGAATGGTGAAACCAAAAATGTGCAAACAGAATTTGTGATTTTATGACGACTGTTCAGAGATTTGTGGTTCCCACAATGAAAAACTACACAAGTATTTATTATAAAGAGGCCTTGATATCTAGGTTTTGAGCATTAGAAAACATGGCTTAGTTGGTATAGATTATGATGGTACTGCAGTAGAAGATACTCAGGTTCAAGCTCTATTTTATTCCAATGTGTCTGTTGCAGCCAGTGTGAAAATGGTCCAACACAAAGACTGAGAGAGGAGCTTGGAAAAGAGATGCATGATGGGTGATGGTTGAAAACAGTCATTAACACTGTCAAGACATGTCTACACCAAGATCTAAACATTAATGAAAAGGGAAAAATAGGTCAGCGCAGACAAAAAGGACCTTTTGGGTTTTCAATAATCCTATTGAAGCTTGCTCTCATATTTGATTAAAAAATACATTCCAGAATTACAAGTTTAACTAAAATCCTAAATGTGAGCTTTCTATTCTTGCACCATGTATTCTAACTTGACAGAACAGTAAAATTAAAAAAATTTCCTTTTCCTCTTCAATGCATCAAAAGGCCAAATTAAAAAGGAAGAAATCTTGTCAGCGCCACGCCTTGCCATCCTCTTCGCCCCTTTTCTGCCTCAACACCTCTTTAGAGTGTAAAACATTGCACCATCTCCCTCTCACAATGGTTCAGAAACTGTCTATTCCTCAGTGTCAGCATCTTGCTTCTCTGTCTGCACCCAAGGCTTTTAATGTTCTATTGGATTGGCTATTGATCATCCAGTGGCTCTGATAACTGAAACCAGTGTTGCACAAGTAGAAAGCTCATGTTTGTGCCTCACTGGGCTTTCTCTTCTATCTCAGATGCACTTCTTGGAGACCACTTTTAGTCTGTGTTACACGTGAAGGGAAATGGCTGTACTACTCTTCAAAGCTGTTGATTGATGGAGTAACAGATTAAAAGAGACATTAGCAGAATGAATAGATTGCCAATTTACCTTTAAAGCGAATGTTAGTCCATTGAGGCCGTAAATGACTTCAACAAAAAAAATTGTAACACCTATGACTCATTCAATGTTCTTAGTCCAGCAGGATATACATTTATAAAACAAAATAATATGCATCTTCAATTCTGTTCTTTTCTTTCCGTTGCATTTTTCAATGTGGGTGCAGCACTCCTCCCTTCTGCATTTAAGTTAATTCGTTCATTTAGTAAAACAAAGCCAGTGATGTAATGAGCTGTAACTGAGAAGGGGAAAGAATGATGACAATGATATGGACAAAGGTTTGGAGCACGCTCCTGCTACTGCAAAAAAAAAAAAACATAAGGGGAAGGGGGGCATCAATAGACTGGAGAGCATTGCTATATGAGAAGAATGACTCACCCTGCTGCCTAATATTAATAAGTCTGTGAATGTCCTCAATGCTCACAAGCTCAGCCTTTGACAAATTAACAATGCATATGCTTAAATATATAACGCCAAACCTTTTTATATACAGGCACATGTTTTTGACTATTGCTGTGCGTAGTCAGATGCAAAAAGAACACCAGCCTATTTTATTCTGTATTAAATATGAACAAAACATGATAAACTGAAACTGATGGTGATGCTGCAAGCCAACGGAACCCCATGGGGATCCAGTTTGGCTGAGTCCTGACAGGATGATATTCCCCCTCTCCACCAGCTCTACATGACTTCATCAGGATGACAATTTCTTCTCTCTGTAAATTGCCCTTGAGATGCATGCAATTTGAATCTTTTTCTGCTTTCTTTTCACGTCTGTCCTCCATCTTCTCATTGTAAACTCTTCTGACAGACATACTGTGTGGGCTTTGCGTGAGAATGCATTTCCACATCATCCAAATGAAACCAGGTCGCAGGAGACATCAGGGATTGGTTGAGTGTGTAGTTTAGCCTCATATTGTCACATAGCGCTATATGGACAATATAGCTAAACCCTAAGCAACAGCCTATGGAGCGCAACTCTGTTTCTGTCAAATGAAACAAAATAATTCATGAAAGACTTCACATGATGGGATTTTATGTTATATAAGTGAGTAATGAAGCAGGATTCAAAGTGCATGTGTCAAAAGAATGACTTTTGTTTAAAAAATAGGTTCTAAATCTTCAGGTTAAGTTTCTAAAAACACGGTAAAAAAGGTTTATACCACAATTCCTAATTTAATTGGTATGTTTGTATTAGGAAAGAAAGAAAAATACACCAAACACACAACTTCAAAATGGCATTGTAAAATACTGTCCACATAAACCTTCATTTTGTTTATTACTTGGAAAACCTTCAGAATACTGAAAAATAAAAAAGTTAAAATCCTGAAAAGTAGAACGTAATGAATGATTGTGCATGAGGTTGTGTGTTTGTTCCTGCACAGGAAGTTAACAACCAGTTTAACAAAATGCTGTACAAATGTTGTCCACACCACAATGAGCAGCTAAAATGGCACTTCACTCAAAAAATAAAATAAAATACACAAACTGTTTCTGTGACAAACAACAAAGGTGCAGAAACTATAAATATCCCCTATAAACATCAGATCACGTTTATTTATTGTTTACTCCCTAGCACCAGTCAGCATATTCTGAGCCTTAAACAGCACAAACTGAAAAATCTATAGGAACTATAGAAAAGAGGCACAATGGGGCTTTTACTGAACTCTCAAGTCATTAAAAGTGAAATTATAAAAAGCAGAGCCACTTAAAAAAAAATTCTTGCAATTGTCTATTGCAATCATTATTTATCTTTTTTGTTTTGTTTTCTTTTCATTTTTACTATGAACTTTTCTTAAACAGGATTTAAAGTCCACAGAAAAGCTGTCACTGGGGTCTGAGGTTTGAACAATAAGGAGTAACAGAGGTGTGTCCACACTGAAAGAGATTGACTGCCACTTGGTTCTGGGGCTCGGACCGCTAGTGAGGACTGATTGACAGCTCATTAGCCAGATGGTTGATCCAAGGGGGGGCTGGACAGCAGCCTTGGGCTGGGTTTGGCCACGTTTTGCAGTAGTGATGTTTTTCCAAAGCATTGAGCTAAGCAATTTCAAGTTGGGGGAAGCAGAGAAAAATGTAATCAACTGGAAGTAGAGATGGAAACAGAAAAGGTAGTCAACATGAAATGAGAAGCTGAGAAAGTTAAATACACCTTACAGAGATGAGCTTAATCAAAATGCAAAGTCATGCTTTTTCAGTCATCCAACTCCCATATTTAAATCTAATAAGCCCATAGCACCAACCACTGAAAAAAATATTTGGAGAACTTTGTATGTGTATTTTATAATCAGTTCCTTTTTGTTGCAGTTAAAGCAGATGACTCATGAAGCATTACATTCATTTACAGAACCACACGTTTATTTCCCTACGCATTATGTGAATCTTGTTGTGATGAACGGTCTTCTAGAGCTTACAAAATTCTTGTTTTAAAGCATATCTGTTCAGAAATAATTACAGTGCATCTGGAGCTAAAGAATTTGCAGGGCAAGTGGCAGCACAAGGTGACACATTATGCCAATCATTACCTCAGGATAAGTTCACATATGTTTAGTCTGAGTCACTAAGCCACTGCGACTAACTGACAAAATGAAAGCCACATCAGACGAGACATTAGTGACAGAGAGCATACAGACATAGCAAAAAAAACGAAGCTAGACGAAGGACAGAAACCATTATCTGACATCACCATCCTTACAGAACATTGTTTCTGTGAGATCAGATTTGAACCTTGGCAGTGACATTTCCCTGGAACTATTGAATGTATACAAAATTTATGTTTTAGAATGACACTTTTAAAAAGTGCCATATATTTTAAGTGTAATTTACAACAAGCACTACCACATAGCCTGATCTTTCCCCACACTATTTTACATGGATATTTAGGAGGCAATATGAATCATAGGCTGAACAATGTCGACAAAGGCAAAAAAAATGAAAGCAGGAAAAAAGGAGGAAGCAGCAACGTGGGAGTGAATGCAGAAGAGGAACAAGCAAGCAACATGAACCGTCTGTGGGAATAGATCTCGTTGCTACAAATGTACGCTGATGAGTCACAGAGCAGGCCTGTGATGTGATGGAGACAAATCTGACAAAGAAATCTGCTCAAAGCACTAAAATCCACCGCTCTCTGAAATAAGTCGTGCCTTGCTGCTTTTGCTTGTGTTCAAGTGTGCGTGCTCCAACTGAAAGTAAAGGAAGGGGGAGGAGCGACATAAATGTTTCATCCTTAAGAATATTCCTACTTTTCTACCTCTGACATCTCTATCTTGGTATGCACTAACAGGAGGTGGGGAGGCGTTTTGCTTTTTTAATATATGTGATTTATCGACAATCAAAAACTGAAGTATAGTTCACAGAGCTTTTTAATCATGACTCGCACTCCTTTAATCAAAGAGACAGCTAAAGCTTCAAAACAGTTATGATTGTCACAATCCACCCAACCCACTTTCATCTCATCACATTCATATAAAAACAAAGGAAACACCTCTGATTTAAATCCATCTTCAGCGTGACAGTATGATAGGTCAGTACAGTAAATGAAAATCTTTCCTGCTGAAATCAGCAACTGCCCATGATAAAAAAGCGTGGTTTCCATAAATAGACACCCTATCTTTCTGTTATTTAGCGCAAGTAAATAAATGACGCTATCATTAAATTAGTCAACACAATTAATGAGATTAGTTAAGCAATACTGTGACCCTGAATAGAAGAAGTGGGTTAAGATAATGAATGGATGGATGGATAGTTAAGCAATGGCATTTTAAAACCTCTCAACATCTTTATCTGAAAAAAAAAATGTCAAGAAAATGGATCGATAAGAATTAAATACAGAGATGTATGACTAATTAAGACATCTGACTAACTGATAACTCATATGACCAAAATAGAAGATAACAGGCACTCCACAAAATATGTAATAATAAAAGCTATAGGTGTAAGCTTTCTTTCCTTTCAGAAGTTGATTCCGACAAATATTCCAGGTAAATCCAACACCGAAGAAATAGGTTTTTGATTGTGCATGCAGAGAGGGTGTCAGATATTCAACCTATAATCTTACACATTCTCTGGAAATTGATTTAAGTCTGAAGTAAAGAGGAATGCAGCTGCTGAGGACAACACAGAAACAAGAACTTAAGTGAGAATAATAGACGAATAAAAATACTTATAATACAGGGTGGTCATTATTAAAACTGAGTCCTTGAAAGGCTGTTTCTCTTTAACCATCCCTCTGTGCCGTATGTGCCACTTTAAATTTGAGGTACTTGCCGTGTGTGTCACTGTTTTGAGATAAATATGCAGACAGCAATGCAGTGG
This sequence comes from Millerichthys robustus, assembly GCA_034783495.1. Lineage (NCBI taxonomy): Eukaryota > Metazoa > Chordata > Actinopteri > Cyprinodontiformes > Rivulidae > Millerichthys > Millerichthys robustus. The sequence goes on from JAVKLF010000021.1 coordinate 7,424,957, forward strand.
TAATATTACCTTTTTAACCATATGGACACCGAGCATAACCTTCAATGCTACCCACAATTGAGTGCTTTTAAATTTGACACAGCAAGTGTTGATTTACATTCTCAGTATACACAATGGTAAGATACTGAGGTATGATAACAAAAGACTGCTTGCCGGCTGAGAACTTTAGGTTGAAATACTGAAAATATTAAAACAAAGGTCAAATCACAAGAATACACTGCCAGTTTGTGACATTGTTCATGCTCTACATGCCACATCAGTCAGAAAAGAAACAGGCTCAGTACGTAGAGAGGCAGAAGACTTGCTGAACACCACCTTGGCTTTAAATAAGCAATACATTACTGTTGCCTCATTTTCTTTTCATTAGTATTCTATCATTGTGCATTACACAACAAAGTCTTTTAAATGGAACCTGTATGCAGAACAGGGTTTAAATAGTACTTAGGTAAAGTTCATGTGAAAGACCAGAAAAATGCAGACAAACAGTGTGTGTTGATGAAAGAAAGGGTATTAAAACAGAGTAATCCAGCCAAACTACACCAGAGAAATATCTGAAATGAATCAACAAATTTGATTATATCAGTGCTACCTAAAAAACCTAAACACAAATCATTTATCTGCCCTTGACCACTATGATACTATACTATGCTACTGAACTTTGAGGAGTGTTAATCATGCAACATGCTGTTACATTCTGAGATAGATGGAGTTTAACAAACATTACATGAAGACAAAGTTCACCATATTGTTCTCATGGAAAAATGTCAAAGAATGCACAAATTAGTCAATAACCAACCCTGGACAGTTACATCATGTCCAGAGTTGCATAAATTGCACCTAATTATACGCAATATTGTATGGGGCTAATCCATTATAAACACACAAAATACGTTCAAAGTGGTGCTTGGGTAGAACAAATAGGAGGTAGTGTGTATTGCAAAAGTCCATTCTGAACGACTGAGTATGAAAACCCTTAGACTTAAATCAACATTACTGACCCTTTGTATCGATGGTGTAAGGCAAGCAAGACAGCTGCTTCAACAAAATCCGTCATTAATAAAACATTGCTTGTAGTTGCTTTGATCTTTTACTCTTTTGGGCTGCAACAGCGTAGAAAAAAGTGATGCATGAATGGCACCGACTCCTCCTCTTATGTTGCTTTACATCTAATATTCGGTCTATTATATGAAGAAGCACTGAAGCAGGTGGGTAAGCAGGAGGAGAAAAAGCAAGCCAGCTTTTATTCATCTGCTCTACCTGCATTATGTCAGTGAAGATGAGGAGGGGGATAAGCATCAACTCACCAGCTCTGTCCAGCCTGCACTCTGAAGCACCTAATTCATCACAACGACATAAAGATGTAAAATATACATAAGCATCAACCTCTGATGAGAAAATAAAGAGAAACTGCTGCAGTGAATTTAATACTAAGTTTGAACATGGTGGCACAGAGAGAAAATAGTTGCGATAAGGTAGGAGGAAGGATGTTAAAAGTGACATCACTGTCTTTATCGGATGATACAGGGTACGTTGTAGGCCAAGAGGAGGTGGGATGAGCCCACAGATTTCTAATAAAGCAATCAGCTGACGCCCCTACATTCAATTTAGGGAACTGATCATCGGGGCAGGAGAGAGCATTGACCCAGGGGATGCTTACGGGCACAATAGGAGTATTTAATGCGGTAATGTTACCCGTGTCCACAACTTTACAAGTTTACTAATACCGAGCAAACAAGTTAGATTGACTAAGAGCGAAAACAACAGCAAAAAAATTATGTTACATTTGTTATTTTAAATATATACATTTTTGATAGTAACACTGCAAACAAGCATCCGGTCTCCGCAGTTCACACACTTGAATTGCTGCTGGCTAACTTACCGGTGATAACTAGCTAGCTAACAGCAGCAGCGCTCTAGCTGCTTCAGTGTGACTAATTTACTTCAACTCGTTTTGTGACTGTGCTTCATGTGGGACATTGTAGATATGTGTGTGTCTGTGCCACCTAGAAATATTTCCCTTCAATTTTAAATTCTAACGTTGTAGTTCCTGTGGGTTTTTTTTTACCTTGCGTCTCCTTGTCTCAGCAGTACCACTCCAAACAAAGCATTGGTATATGACTCGAAGATTTTGTTTCCAATTATCCACCTTATAACCGTTCACATGGGAGCACCCGGCCGGACTCATGACAGACAAAACATTCAGTATATTTTTTAGGTGACAACAAAGAGTCTCCTGGGTTATTCACTTGGCTAGGCTACTTAGCACGAACTATCAGTCCAGAAATGGTTTCCGTTTGGAAATGGGACAATCGATGTAGTATCCAAAATGCTCCACAGGCATCTAATAAGCACGGTCTGCAACCAACTAGCTATAAGCAGTTTATATAATCATCTACGAGAATTATCAGTTCTCCAAAATCTCTATTCTCCTTGCTGTTTTGACAGTTGTCTTTTCCTTTAACGTTAGCTCTAGTTCCACTCTCACGATTTGTTAGCTTTCTTTCTCTAGTTAGCCTGCTAACTCTCAACTCCAGCTTCACTATGCCCGCCCATAGGGATGGTGATTCGTTACTACAGATGTGACGCAACCACGTTCAATTTTAAAGTACGTTTGGTGCGCTTGGTTTGTTGTCCAGTATATTCCGTTGTTGTGAATTTTGGAAGTCAACCACTAGCTTCACCAGTGACGTTGCATTGCGAACAGCACCCCCCGTTCAAGATGAACGGGAGTTTATCAGCAATTCAACATTTTGAAGCAGCGTTGTTCTGAATGGTGTAAACTGAGTCCGTAAGTGCAATTTGTCCCATTTAATTTAACATTTTTAAACAAACTAAATTAATTTGTCTTTAAAAAA
>JAVKLF010000021.1:7431432-7445161 GCA_034783495.1 Millerichthys robustus
AGAAAAGAAAAGAAAACTATAAAATATCTGTTTCAATGATTTTTCACTTGAGGGCAGTGTAAGACTGACTGAACAGTTTAAAGTTTTGTTTATTTAGTTGTTCCTTTTATTTTATTTTAAATAATTTTAAATGCTAAAATTATTTCCTAAATTAATCAATTAATTATTTATTTTTCAATTATCAAGATGTTTTTTGAATGATATGTGATAATAAAATCAAAGTTGATGCAGAGTCTCAAACTGACTCAACAATAAGTGGATAACTTTTATCACCGATTGAATTCAAAGCATGGAGCAATAACTGAACATAGTGAACTCCTGATTTGTCATTTCTGTCTTGCACACAGAGGATTTCAAAATTAAATTGACCCAAATTTGGATGATTGGAAAGATTTTTGCAAACATAACAATTGATTAGAGCTCCACAAAACTGGAGATTTGTTTAAAAATATTACATCTCTTATTTAGAAAAATTAGCATTCTAATTCTAGGTTGTGCAAAAAAAAAGACAAATATGGACTTTAGTGACAGCTTCAGTGGCAGTGTCTGTAATATGACAGTTTCATTGATGGCATATTTCATAAAGAGAAATGGGCTAAGATTAGATAACAAATGAGTAGTGGCGACATCAGCATCTCACCGGCTCTCTGCCAGAGATGCTGAGACATGACCGATCTGTTAGAATGTGTCAGCTGCTCTTTAACATCAAGCCAGAGGATTGGTGGAGCAAGGAGTGCTATCCATGGGTTCAAACGGATGTCTCCTCAAGTCAAGTCAGGCCAAAAGGTTTTCCAAAACTCTCTTGTTAGTCATACAACTTTCTCCGAGCTGCCTGTGACAGAGTTCCAGGAAAACACAAAAGCTTCATTTTTGTTGAAGTTTTTGGAATTTCTGCTTAAGGCAATAAAAATATGATAGAGGAAAAAAAAAACTGGTAGTTGGTTTCGTTGAAAAATCCCAAATGTTTTCAAAAACATAAGAAATAGACAAATAAATATAGGCCTTGTGTGCGTTCATAATTTTTTGTTTTTCCTAGATGATTCAGAGACTGAGTTGGAGACATCTTGAACATTTCACAGAACATGAAGGCAATGATCATCAGTCAGTGTCACAAATGGAAAACGTAAACTTTGTGTCTCCTTCAGTTACTGTTTTTGAAATGAGCTGACAATTAGAAATAATCTGACCTGCAGTGTGAGCAAAGAACATGAAAAAGGCATGGGTTTTGGATAGTTACTGTTTCTAACATCACCATTTATTCTTTGTGAAATATGTACCCAATATAATGTTCAGTTTTTGTAGTTTCACACTCGAAAATCATTCTGTAAACTGAGGGCATAACAAACAAATCTACTCAGTTTGGTAAATATGAATTATCAGTTAGCTACATATTTAAATCTGGAGTCACTGAAGCTTCTTTTAATTGGACGTTCAAGCTTGTGTGATGATATTATCTTCTTTGTGTTGGCTAATGAGAGTTTCTCCCTCAGGTGTTTATCAAGTGGCTAATGTTGAGCTTGTGGGGATCAAGTGGTGATTTTTATCCTATGATAGAGCTGTGGAAAAAGGCCCATAGGTTACCTAGATTTGCAGATCAAGACATTAAATGAAACCCTACGAGAAATGAGTCATGCCCCCAATAACAACTATTAATACAAGTTGTGGCTTTTGGAAAAAGACTGAGTTACTTTTTTACAATTATTTTATCGTATTATGATCAGAGCATGTTATTACTCACACCTTTCAAAAAGAAAAAAAATAATTAGGTGCTCAAGCACTAATTAACCTTGTTGTAAAACTGTAAAAGCTTAAGTATATGAAGGTGGAAGCAATGAGGTCTAATTTTTAAGGGAGAGAACACAGGGGAAAAGCACAGCCAAAGCATCTTAACTTGCTTACATGGTGGCACCCACAGAGATACTGTATGTACTGCTATATCTGTATTAGCAGCTTTTCTTATTTTGATTTATTTGCAATCAGTTTTATTCTCATCCTATCACAATTTCTCTTTTTAAATGAATGTAGGTACTCTGACACAAGTACCATACCAGAATACAACACTGATGGTTTGTTTGTGACGCACTTGTCTTCCACTAGACTGCATCTGTGCACATAAATGTTTACATAAGTTTCCATGTGTCACTTTTCATGCATGTCACGTGTGGTACACAATGGATTGACGTTAGATATAAGTACTTCAGGTTGCCAGGGAACAGAATGTAGAGCATTTCAGTTAGGTCAGGTGTGTTTGCTCTGTGTGTTAACAAGTAGTTGTTGACCTAATTTGGGTGAAATATAGGCCATCATTCAAGCAATATTATTTTGTGGAAAGTGAAATGTTGAGCTATGTAAAGGGTGGTGGTGGTGGTGGTGGTGGTGGGGGTGGGGGGTGGGTATATCTAAACAGCAGGGTTTCTCAGAGAAAATAAAATAAAATGAATTATTTTAGATTTGTTGAAATTTTGACACAGTGGTTGGGGTACTAACTCCTGCAAGTGTTATTACATGTTTGGGAGAATTTTAGATTTATTTTTATGACATTAAACTATTGAAGCTGAAACAAGAGCGCTGCCAAATATTTGTGAGCAGTTGTTATGAGCATATAATACAAAATAAATCTGAATATATAAAATATGTGCCAATAGCGGAAAATATTTACTAATAAATATGTCGTTAGGTAAAAACACTTTGCTACACTTATTTAATCTTTTTTTAAAATATAAAACCAAAAACACACCAACATATGTGAAATTAAACTTAAGTGTTTAGTTAGGGTCAATCTATTTGAACAATTTTAATTCCTTTTTACTCATTGGGAAGTCTCCAAAGGTGACGTTGTGTGGCGGACGCGTGACGTAATCATTCTGCGCCGTGGTCCGTGGAGAATGATGGCGGTAGCCCAACCGAAGCTCGAGAAGGAAACGGAAGATTGTTCTTTGTTACCTTTAGTTCATGATATTATCAAATGGTAAGAGTTTGAAATGTATCGTGTGTGCTGCCTCTGCGTGTGATTTTTATGGGTTAACCTTTTGTTTTGTTCTTTGCATTAAATTATTGTGTATGTTACTATGCTAGCTAAAGCTAACAGATAAGTACCATGTTGGGAATGAAGCTGAAAGGTAGCCAAGCTGTCCCCCAAATCAAGAAATCATCTTGTTAATGGAGTTCAAGAAGTCCTTCCTGTTAAAGGAACGTCTTCCACATACGTCGCGATTTGTTCTGGCCATTCTAATGAATTAACCTGAATGTGGTGTTGAACTGCTTAAGCTGCTATATTTTTCTTAATTTATATTCACTTTGTATTGATAAGATATTTCACAATTAAGTACTATGAAGAAGTAAGTTATGGGTTCTTTTTTAACTTTAAAAAATTTGGAAACCCTCTTTTAAATGTCTAAAGTAATTGTCTATTTCTCTTAACTTTTTAAAGCATGGACAAAGACAGCCAGGATGTCCATCAGGAGCTGACAAAGCTGAAGTCAAAGATCCAAGAGGCTCGGGAGCAGATCTCCAACATGCCGGGGATCTACAGCAGTCCACAAGAGCAGCAGCAGCAGCTAGCCACGCTAAGAGAGCAGGTCCGCACCAAGAACCAGCTGCTGCAGAAATACAAAAGTCTCTGCATGTTTGATGTGCCAAAAGCATCGTGAGACTGACGACTGCTGCACCGATTGAGGACTGTGTCTTTAACAACACAAACACAAGATGGACATAAAAAAAAAGATTGGTTCATTATCCAGCTGCCCTGATGTGTGAGATGCTTTTGAACATTTTGGATCCATTTGTTAATATTGTGTAAGAGTGGGAATCAAGTTATATGGTACATCATTACTGTAGATTTTCTTTGTAAATATTTTTGTAAGGTAATTAAATGCTTTATGTCAGTCTTGAATAATGTCATTTCTGGGCTTTAAAAAGGGTTTGATTTGTAATGTTATGACCTAAATACATTTAGTTATGTCTTTAACTGGTTGGTTGCAGTTTTCTGAAAGGTTTGGATTAGATTTGAATGAGATGAATTTTACAATGACTTCTATTTTAGAATTTAAACCATAATCTTAAAATGATCATATTTAACTCATTGAACCTTATGGAAACTCTGTTTTCTCCATTGTGATCATACAAACAGAACTGTTGCAAAAAAAATGCGTAGGAACTTGAGTGGCAGGAGCAAGGAAGAGTGAGCGTAATGCAGTTATCCATCTGAGTTGTCTTGATGCAACATTTGAACTGGTGATGATTTCTCAACGGGAAAATTGCAAAATGTTCAGAAGATGTTTTAAGTTACAGTGCTATATACTTTTACTGCATTGTGCAAAGAAATGCAAGAGGAGGACAGGTTAAAAAAGTAACAAGTGTTTTATTTTCTCTTTATACAAAAAATAATGTCAAGGACATAATAAATACACAAATTATTTTGTTTGATCAGTTTGCGACAAACATTCAAGTTTCACCCTGTCTGAGAATAAAGGCTTAATGTAAACATGTTCTCTTCAATGCTGCTTCCAGAAAACTCACAAATACACATGTACAGCATTTTCAGAGCAACTGCAACCATTTTTAGATCCTGTTAAGATCCAGAATTCAGATTTTTTTCTTTTTTGGTCTCGTGTTTCTACAAACTGGCTTCAACAGTTCTGAGTCTTATAGATTTTTCAGTCATTTGTCAGCAGATGATGCAGCCTCTCTCTTTGGTCTGGCTGCCTCCTATCGCCTTCTCCTTTATGTACATCAGGTCGCTGTGGACGCTCGGTCTGCGCGCAAGGGGCTCCACGATCCCGTACGCGTTCCCGTCCTTGAACTTCTTGTTTCTGAAGGACTTTCTGTGCAGGACGTCGCAGTACTGCAGGGAGACCTTGCAGTGACGGTCGGGACTCATCTCGTTCGGCAGCTTGGCCATGGTGAAGAGCGTCTGAAACATCTGATCCACGTTGGTGTTCTTCTTGGCGGAGATCTCAAAGTACGCGCAGTGTTCGTCTCCGCCGACCAGCTGTTCGATCTCTTCGTCCTGCACCTCCCGGTAAAAGTCCCTGTCGCACTTGTTGCCGCAGATGACGAGCGGGACGTCCACTTTCTCTTTGGTTTTGTTGCGCAGACACGACTTGGTCTCGTGGATCTGGCGCTTCAGGCGCTGCACCTCCTGGAAGGAGTCTCTGCTGTCCAGGCTGAACACCAGAATGAAAACATCACCTGGAAAACAAAAGAAGGGGAAACGTTTGAAAATCAGTTACGATCAGCATGGAGCCTCTGAGTTGCCTGATTTGATTCCAAAGCTTCAAAACCTCACCTGTGAGAATTGAAAGTCTCCTCATTGCAGGGAAAGGATGGTTTCCAGATGTGTCAAGAATGTCCAGCTGGTAAACGTCCCCCCTGATGCTGTAGAATTTCCTGTGAAAGTCCTCAATAGTCGGTGTGTATTGGTCATCAAATCTCTCATTGAGAAACCGAGAGATGATGGCTGTCTTTCCAACTTTAGTGGAGCCCAGGATCACCATCCGGTGGCAGTTCTTGGCGGGTATGTCGAACTCGTTCTCGGACGGAGACATTTTCTTAATCATATTTGCGCGCTGGTTCGGCAGGTGGTCGGGTTCGTTTTTAAATCCCCCAAAACGCGATGCTTCTGACAGGCCTGACCTGGCTTCGTCTGGAGCTGGACGGGCGCAGTCCGGGAATTTATAGGAGAAGTTTTGCCGCGCCTCCAAATGCGTCATGCGTCACTCTGCAGCGCCATCAGGGAGCAGAGAGCAGGACCTAAAATCAGAATGTTACTAAGGATGTTTGTGTGCGTCAGCTCTGTCCAACCCTCCTCAGAAGGAAATCAGAAAGACACAAACTTTTGTTTCTATTTTACAATGCATGAGGCATTTTCGCCGCAAATTGCATCATGGGAAAACTACTTTGGCATGCACTAAATCCACCAAATATATATCTAAAAAAGTGGAGGTTATTCAGTTGTAGATCTCCATGCAATGATAATTTATTGAGAGCTGAACAAAAAAATCTGTCCAGTTTTCATGAGATATTTTGCTAACAGACAGACAAACACGGGCACAAACACTGTCGCCTCTCACTGTCAGCTGCATAGAAAGTCATTTTTCACATGCACCGAATCCACAAAATTATTTGTAGCCTACAACAAAAAACCTCCTGCATTGAGCTCAACTAGCCTATAAATGTGACATGCAGTGAGGAAAAAGTCAAATTGTGCACCGAAGCTTTATTATTGTTATTCCTCAGTCAGTAATGAGTAAACAGACGAGTGGAGAGCAGGCAGCTGGAAAAGCAAGGTGCAAAACCACACACGCATGCACACACACACACATTCAAAATGTGAAATAGTGTTTGAGGAGTCATCAAACTGCTACCACAGCTTTGTGTGGCATCACTTTAAGGCTTTTATGTTCACTGATTTTGTTACAGGTCAGACAAAATGTCAGGATGGAAGCAATAAGGCTGTAAACGTCACAAAGAAAAACAAAAGAAAGAAACCAACAACCGAAGTCCAGCTGCTTGGAACTGCATCCTGCACGCCCCTCAATCCAATTTGTATCGACGTTCTCATATGGTCTATTAATTAAAGCAGCCCAAGATAGAGCTTGTGACTCACACTCCGCTCATCCACTTTACCATTTTAAGCACTTATCACCTTTCACCTGTCGTCTCACCTGTGAATCAGTCAGTGAAAGGACATATTGCTACTAAAAGAGATCATCTTGAATTTCTTTTAAGTGTCACTCGTGCTGCCACACCGGAGACAGTCCTGTCATGATTGATTTCCCCTTTTCTCTTTATCTAGAAGATTTTTTCTGGCACAGTTATCGTCACTCCGCTTTTTAAAAATCTTTTTTGTCCTTTCTTTAAGAACTTAAACACCTGAAAACTGCATCTGGCACATAAGCTGGAGTATTTTTTTTACACAGCAAATATGGCAGTGTTAAATTAACACCGTTTAGTGTTGATTTGAAACTGTTTAATGTTAAATCAACACTAATAGTGTTATTTTAACCCTGCCATTTTTTTGTAGAGTTTATAAATAAAGCATTTGGGGTTAGGAAGAATTGGCAGCCACAAAAACATGCTTTTTCAGAGACAATTAAATTGAGCATCCTCCATGTTTTAAACAATCAGACAATAATTTATAAGAAGAAGAAGAACTTTACTTTATTAATCCCAATACATCCAATAACAGTATTTTTGCTTGATTTACAAACATGCATCATTTTTTAAATTCTCTGTAATCATGTTAGACAAATGTCAGCAAAGCTCAGATCATTGATTTTGTTCATGTTTGTTGTTGAGTGATCCTTCTTTTTTTAATCAATCCTTCTACTAAGACAAAAAAAAATAATGTAATGCAATATGCACATGTCTGACACAAGCCCCAGCCATATGTCTCTGTATTTACCTTCATGTAAAACCACAAACTTGCTGTTGACCTTTTTTTTTGCCTCTGTGGGGCAACAGGTTGAAATCAGATAGGTATACCTAAGCCTGGTTGTTTAAAGTCTCAGAGATGGATTTGTGTAAGATGGGTGGAGCGGACCCATTCTGCACCTTTGACTGATTGGTCAGCAATTAAGCCAGCGTGTTCCTACGGTTGCATAAAACACAACACGTGCAAAACGTCCACACAAAACCAACTCTGCAAAGACGTTATGAGTATAATGGATAATTAATCTCAAGGAAAAACATACCCTTTTGTGTATTTTTTGTTGTTTTCAAAGTATGCAGTCTGTTTTTAATTACACTTTTATTCAAGCTTACTGAGGATTTGTCTGTAGGCGTTCATCAAGAGTAAATCGAACTTACGTGGAGTTTATATAATTAGTGCAACACACTACATCAACAAAAGAATATGTTCAGCTTAAAACCAATACTTTCTGCATTTTTTTAATTGTCTTCATAACAGCTGGCACATAAGTTACTTGCTAACATCAACATCATTATCATGACTTTCCTTTAAAAACATACACAGACCCTGCAGCGCTACTAAAACCAGGTCAGGGTAAGTCCAAGAAAACAGTTTGCTCCACATGTCCTCAGGCTCGGCCTCTTCCACAGCCAGTTAGCAGCTCGTTCTGTCAGATAGATGGACCTCGGCACATACATGCTGTCCTGGCAACATGGCCTTCAGTAGAGTAAACACGCTGGTGGCGGCTTGCTTACTACAAACAGTTACACACATTCATTTACTTTTTACAGCCATCTTTGCTCTCAGCAACTAGCATCGCGATAAGTTTAGGGCTAAGAATAGAACAATTCACAGTTGAAAACTTTTATACATAAAGTTTTTAAAAAGCCATTTGTCTGCAAATTATATATATATATGCCTATGAAGCATTGCTATGCTAATCTTATAAACAGTGATGTCATTTGTCATTGAAGTAGATATAAATATTCACATTTTTGGTAACATGTCATCATGTCATCACCATTGCACTGCTGTGACAGCAGCTCACACCTTTACTGTCATAAGCTGTAACATATTAAACACATAATCAGTTAGTGAGAAATCTAATTAACAGCTAACAAGAACATATATTCATGTGGGGTAAAAACACATTTTATGTGGCTGTCTGTTGTTCATGAAGCTCTATTTTGGTGCATTTCTTCACCAACACGATGACAGATTTTTTTTTTTATAGCATTCAAACATTATTAAACTCTTTTTATTAGGTGATTGTAAACTATTATATTTGAAGTTGCCAAGTCAGCGCTGGTCACTTCAGTTCAAGGAGCTGGGTTCTGGTCCTGTTCAGTGAAAAATCATTGATGAAATCAGCCTGTTTGGAGTTAGGCAGGGTCATGCTGTGTTTACATGGCGTGTGCTTCTGAGGTGTTGCGTGTCAAGCCGGGCCATGTTGCAGAAAAACTGTTGAATGAAGCAGGGGACCGAGATTTCCAATTCAAAAGACCTTACAGATCAGAGCCAATCAGAGTCCTGATTGTGGTCTGGGCTTAGTTTGCCCACCGCCTGTATGCTTTGATAATCTCCCAATCTGTCAGCTGTGTCATTGATGGAGTTTAAGTTCAGACTCTCTCTCTGACATGCAACATGATGTTGTAAATCTGCGAAACAAAACAACAGGCAGAACTTTGCTTTGGCCTTATCAAAAAATATAATGACATCTTTTTTATGTCTGAACAAATTGTTAGAACAATCAGACTTCCAGCTCCTGTCTGTGCAATCAGTAATAATTTGCCAAAAGGCGAATTACCTCAAAAACACAGAGCAAATGGCAGTTCGCAGAGTTTGCCTTCATTGACCTCTCTGACTAAAAATCCTTCTTACCAGGTGGTTATTTTCATAATGGACGTAGAAGCAGTCCCTGCACAGATACATCTCATTATGTGTCCACAGAGGCTATGTTGGAGAGATTTCAATCAGATCAATATTCATGTTCTCTTTTAGAAAAGAATTTTAAAAAGTCATGTGTCTTGAAAGCACTGAGAATATTGACATGTAGAAATAAAACTGAACACAACTTCAACCTTTTCCCCCCCTTTGTATGTAACAGAACATTAAATGGTTCCATTTAACAAATCACATGTGATAAATTATGTTCCCTATAAGTCTGCAAGGTTTTGTTTTGGTTCACTGCACCATGACTTGTACCATCTTGCAAAAAATGTCAACGTTCCTTCAAGTAGCACAAGTATTTCTTTGGCACATTGAGTCAATAAAACAACAAATTATGCACACCTAGTCAAAAAATCAATTCAAAATCACCAATTATCCTCAGGGTCAGACGAGATTATGTAACCTGGATGAATGATAGCAGTTTTCTTTGTTCAGTCTTAAAGTGAATCGGTTTGTTGTCATGATTTATGGAGAAAACAAAATTGGAAGTTTAGGGTCACCAGAAAAAAGAAAACTTAAATTAGGCACATTCATAATAGCAACCAGTACATCAACTAAAATAAAAGGTAGTATTTGACATTAACATCGTCTTGTTTGTTCAAGTCCACAATATAATTTCAGTAAATACAAAAAAACTGTTGCATATAAGTCTACAGACAATGGCCCTCTGTTAAAATGTTTTTGGAAAATTAGCTTTCCTTTTTTTCCATGAGACATTCACCAGATCTGAGTTAACAGTCGCCTCTAAATCTGTATCCTTCACTGAGCAGTGCGGTCAGTAAATATGGCCACCACTGAGTGATCTTATAAATGCTTAACTGTAGACGTCAGTGAGCTGTTACCCTTCGCAGCTCTGTTTACGTAAGTTTAATGGCTTAGCCAAAAAAAAAAAGATGGAAGGTGAAAAAAAGACCAAAAATGCAGCAAGCAAGCAAACAATTCAAATAGTTTCTAAAATTGATGCTATCTGTTTTAAGAACACAAAGCCTGTTGGCCGCTGACATCAAAATCTATTTTAAATTCATAATGACTCCCATCTAATGCTGATTTTGCTGTTTTTGGGTCACCAAGTGTTGTGCGTCCGGGCTGCATCATGGTTTAACACGCGCCTTGTCATTTTTCCTGAAGAAAGGAAAAAAAAAAAACATCTAACATATTCATGTAAATTATGCATGAAAATATCAGATTTTTATTTGAATATATTTGACAATGTCAGTTTTAATTTTAATTTTAAATAAATCGGCACTGGTGTGTTTTTTTGACACTTTAGAGTTTTTGTGTGAATATGATTTTGTTTTAAAAACAGAGGGTAGGAAGCAGACAAAATAACCCCTTTTTTAAAAAAAAAACTGTCTCAAACTGTTGTCCAAAAATGAATTACAGTACTTATTCCAGGTAGCATTATAAAACTATTACAAGGTAATCTTTGACGACTGTCACAGTGTTTTTAATCTGACAGAGCAGAAACGTTTACCTTAGGAACATGTGATAAACATTGCACAAAAATGTAGGAAGAGCTGTTGGCGGTGGAATAATCAAACTTTCAATCTGTGTGCTGAGAGGCACCAAATATTATTAGGTTGCATACATACAGTGTTATATAGATGTCTAAGTTACAGTGCGACACTTATGGATTGAATGTGTTAACATCAAATCTTCTGAGTTATTGAAGTCCATATTTGGAAACCCTAAGTCAGCACCAGTTGAGAACATCGCTCTACATGTTTTGACTCAAATAATAAAGTACTGTTTCATAACACATGATGATGACCACAGATGTTGCAGCCCGCCCATCATCTCCTCTGTTTTTGTTTACATTGATGCTGTGTAACTGGCCCCCATTTTGACCCAGTATGATGCTAATTCCATCAACTGCTGAGAGGCTCGGGGCTCAGCAGCAAACACAGATCCTCCTGCTGCTCAGCTAACGAGGCATATATCCATGTTATTTTCAAATAATTACATGAGATGCATGCACAGGCATGCTTAGCAGACTGGAACAGTGGCTTTCATGTTGGACACATGACTGGGTCTTTGGAAAAACTACTGAAATGTGTGTGTATGTGTGCGTGCGAATCTATGTCTGCCTTTGAGTTTAATCAGATGTGTAAACAGGAGGGTATCACATGGATAACAAAGTACACATGAATCTGATGAGAAAAACATTTTTTCTCAGTAAGGTTCAAACCTTGATTGGTTAAACCAGAGATAAGTTGTTACTTCAAAGTGAAACACACATTCAATCACATGATGGTCAAACTTCTAACAGATCCACTTAGGTCCAAATAACACTTGTCTGTGCATTTATCAGAAATATTAAAAACTGGATTCATTTCATCCACAGAAAAGCAACATCTTTGAACAGTGTTTTTAAATAATACAGAAATACAAAATCCAGCCAAAACTGTAAAATTCATTTCTCATAAAAGCTCTGCATGCAGAGGGAGAGTACGGTGGTGCAGGTGTAATGCTGCAGCCACACAGCTGCAAAATAAACACCTGCTGATCTTTTCCAAAAAAAGTCCTGAGACTAAAGGCTGTTCATTGTAGTAAAAAATATTTTGTGTTAAATGAACAATCTTTAAAACATTTGCATCATGGAAGCTGATTTAAATGCTGCTGATATGGACTGTGAACGTTTGACGCAATGTGGCACTTTACTATTGCCCTCTACCGTACACCATAAAGCAATTTTTCATACAGGTTCTACATTTGAGAATGTCTTATCAGCCATTCACGAAGATGTCACTTGTCAATCCGAATTACCCAGTTTGATGCCAGATCTCGGTCACTTTGTCACTTCACTTTAAATTAAACCCGTTCTTCAGCCTTTATCCCCACACAATACCGTGCACAGAGTTCTTTCAGTTGTGGAATTCCTGTTTGACAACACAGTACAGCATCTGTACTGTCTAACTCCCCATGCCATAGGTAGGTTAGAATGGGGGGACAGCTAAAATGATCCAATATTGCATTTGGGATTGACCAAAATAGCATTTTTCTCTTATGTTCCTGTTGCTAAATATGGCAGGCGTGATGTTTTAGAATCCTGGACCACGAGGGAACACAAGGCCATGTTCTACGATCTGTGTGTCATATCCTTTCTGGAACTTCTGGGCCCCAAACAGCCATTACCTACAGCAGGAGCACAAATTGCTGAGGTAATGACCCACTCAGTCAATACTGTCTGCCTGTTAGCCTAGCCACAGCGCCAAGCTAATTACATATAATTGGTCCAGACTATTTTGAGTGCATGCGTGGCAATATGGCTCCAGGGAGGACGGTTATTGAGAAACCAATGTTCTGTAATGCGAGACTGGACAGGGAGGTGAGCAGGTGCAACCATACCGAGGCGATTTACAAACCACATGTATAGATGCACATACGTGTCTCCACCAACTCATACACACATGGAAAAGCTGACCCTCTGTGCACTCTCTTACCTCAGCTCCCATCTAAACCTGAGTTCTTTCAATCTGCGTCATGAAACTCTTGTGTCCAGCCCATGGTTCATTTTAAATTTTCATGTTTATAGGATCTGATAAGGATCAAAATCCTGAAAAGGCCCCAGTCAGTACATCCACTGTAATGCTAATTCTGACCTCAGGGAACCTGGTCATTTAAGGCTAAACAAGTACAAAACTTACTGTGTAAACCCCATACTTGTTTAAATAGGAATATTTAAAAAACATCAGCTAGCAAAATTTCTTATTTTGTGAAAAGAAAATATTCTAGTAAATTAAAATTGCTGAAAAAAATAATATTCTCTTCAATTAAAGCCACATTCTGCTCTATTACCACTACTTTATTCAAATGCAACCGTCTTCAGGAGACCAGCATTTCCAGTGCATCAGATCCATCCTTTTGTTAAAGTTCTTTAAAGCAATAACTTTTTTGAAAATGTATGAACTTGGTTAATGCTGACCAAACATCAAACTTCTGGCTCTAAATAATTCTCTCACAATTAATTGCTTGATGACACATCTTCATCCCTGATGTTTCAGGTGTTTTATAATGTAAATCGCACACAGGAACTGCATTCAGCCTATAAACATTAAAAGATAAAGAAGATATTAGAATCTCTGTTACATGTAAAGACTCTGTGATGTTGAGAGCATCAGAGTGTAATCCTTGCTGTTCTTTCATTAGTTCAACAAGTCATCCATTGAGATTTTCTGCCAGCCGGTGAAGATCAAAGATGAGTCAAGTCTGGGATTTTAATTAGAAAATACTGACAAGAAGATTACATAAGGATGGGCATACTAACCCAAGTACATAGTAAAACTAGATTTATTTTAGAGTTGACAGCCCATCACTATTTTGTGCTGCAACAACCTTGAACCATTTTCAGTTATAAAAGACTATATT
>JAVKLF010000021.1:7529355-7539796 GCA_034783495.1 Millerichthys robustus
CGGGTTCGAGCGCCAAAGTTGTATCATTAAAAATCTCTAACTGCTACCTTTCTCTGTGTGAGTCTATCCAGATTGAATTAGCGGCATTAGATTTTATTTTTTTTTGCCTTCCCCATAATATTGAACAGCTGTCAATTTTGGAAAGAACAACAGCAAACAAAGTTTCTAGTAGGATGGTTGTGAATGCTCAAAGACTGCTGGTTACATCTGAATAAAATCTATTTTTACTGTAATAAAAATGCAAATCTGTTTGATATCGATTTAGAAATGTGTTTCAAGTTTTAAACAGTCTGTTAAAATATAGCCTGAATTCAGTTTGAGAAAAAATGAATACAAGAGTAATGATGACTGATAAGTTAGGATGCCCAGGTACATGTACATTTATCTGAGCTTGCTTGTGGAGTGTGATGCAGAAAAAAAGATTCTCTTAGAAAAGACAGAGGGAAACAGAGAGAGCAGAGGGGTTAATCTGAAAAAGAAACAAGGTTCAGCTCTGAAGAGTGAAAATTTTTTTAGATTAATGGAGAGGGCAGCAGAGGACCGTGTGACAGGTAGATGAGAGGATGACAAGAAAGAGGGTGTCCAGACAGGTGCCTGACCACAAACTCAAAAAACCCTCAAGTCATGTTATCCTTATCATAGGAAAGTTTTTGCTTTCTGCTAGTCATTTAATCTTACTTCCGTTGTTTTCTTCATTTTCAGAACAAAGTCCTGAACATTGATGGAGTCAAGGTCAAGCTCCAGGTAAAGAAAACAAAACAAAAGCTTTAAGTAGATTTGAGAGCTAAAGAAGGAGAAGCCATTAAGATTAATGTCTTGTTTGGGTGGTGGACACAAAAGCACCTGCATATCAATGATGTTTCTAAACTCATCCAGATTCTGGAAGCTTCATTCAAAGCAACAAATAGCAGATGGATCAAACTGGCAGTTTTCTGTGAAAATAAGAGACTGAAAGATTTTCTTTTTTTTTTACAGTCTCTTGATGAGTTGGAGACCAAAACAGAGCTTAAGAAAGAACAAATATTTCTCTGCCCTTCTTTATTTGGCTGAGACATGATTACAGTTTTAATGTTGCTCTTTCTCCGCTGGATCTGTTTTATAAGGAACCATTAAGACCCTGACTACATTATACTTTAATCTATTTCAGAGTGAAGCTCATTTTTACTGCTTAAGACAGCAGATTGCTATTTTTAGGCTTTTTCAAGTTTATCTGATTTACTCATATTGATGTTTTTTCATTGAGCTCCAGCGGGCATAAAATGGGTTGCAAAAATAGAAATGTATTTCCCTATCAGGTGATTACTTTCTTCTTATCTGCAGATCTGGGACACAGCTGGACAGGAACGTTTCCGCAGTGTCACTCATGCCTACTATCGAGATGCCAATGGTGAGACCCTGATGATTGTATGTTTACAGAAAACCGTAATTACGGCCCATCGCCAAAGATGAGAGGTGATAATGTTTTTCTATCTGTGTGCTCATGAGTGCCTGCATTGGACAAGCTTCTATATCTGATTTACATTTTAGAGTCAACCAGTTTCAAGATGTCCACAACATTGCGTCTAATAACTGAATCTAAGTTCTCTAAATTAAACTGGATTACTTGGTTGAAAGAGGTTGTTTATTTAAATGCATTTATTTCATTATTTTGTATCAGAACTACCCTGATTTTTTTTCTACTAAGCCTTTTTTTTTTTACTTTTTCTCTGCATATCCCTGAAATGAACTTGGATTTAAACTGGAACTCTATACACAAAGTAAATCAAGTATTATTGAATATGTGGGTTTGTTTGCAGCTTTTTTTTTGTTGTTAAGCACTGCAGTGAAATGGAGTTTTGATGAGATTTTAAAGGCCACTCTTTGCAGTCAGAAGAAAGGTTCATGCCAGGTTTAGACATGAAAGTTGTTTTTTTTCCTCCTCTTGGCTGTGTTTATTCAGTGCTGAGGTTTTATAGCTCCTTTCACAGGAAGGAAGGACAGCACTTTGAAGATTCTGAGAGTCCTTGATGATCTCTTATCAATCATCACAAATCAGAGTGGATTTCTGCCTGTGTACTAATCTGTCAGTATGTTCTTGTTTTATTTTGTTCAATTCTAATGGTATTTTTGACAATGTAGGTCCATCTATAAACCTAGTAATTGTTTGTCAGCACTTCATGCTAAAACAGTCAAATTTCTGGAAGATTAGTTGTGTAAAGTAAAACTGACTATCTAAAGTTTGGGTTTGTTTTTTGTTGTGCTTTTTAGGCATTGATTTTTTTGTTTGTTTGTTTTAATAAAGTTGCTTTAAGACCGCAGCATTCTCCACTCATACAGTATCAGCTGTAATCATGCCAGTTTGCTCTAATATTATCTGTAAGTTGTTTTTAAAAACCATTTGCAACAAGTAAGATATTAATTGTTTTTAACTGTTACAAAAAACCCTAAATCAAATCATGTAAAATTTTGGGCTCATTTTTATAATCATTTTTGTTCAGCAACAATTTAAAACATTTAGTGATTTATTAAGTCCTCTAATCATTCTTCTTGCTAAATAATTCAGAAAATTTCTGTCACAGTATTTTTATTACCAAAAACTGTACAATTTCTTAAATGTGGCATGTCAGAGCATTACTGACACTTGGAAATGGATCATTTGGTCTTTTTTTAGGAAGGATTTTTGTGAGATAAAAAGTTTGATTAATCTAATCAATTTCAAATTTGCATAAAACTCAAGAAGATTGTGCGAGAGTATTCCACTGATTACATGTATATTGGATTTTGTTGAAAACTACATGCTCATTGATGGTTCTCTTGGTTTGGGATTTATTTCACTGTAACATGATGCCTTTTAAACTTGTTTGTGTTCAGCTCTTATTTTAGGACTCTAACCTTTAAAATCTTTGGCAGGATTTGTAATTACTTTTTCCATTCATGGTAAAAGGCATATTACAGGAAGTCCACTTCTCTTACTCAGAGCCTTTTTAAAATGCTGATCACCTTTCTTCCTGTCTGTTATAAGACCAGGAGTGATAGGAGAATTAAAATCCCCTTCAAGCTGAATTATGTGGAGGAGCACTTTGTCAGCTATGAGGGACAAAGTGTTAGGAGTCATCAAGTGTATTTCTCAGTTCACAAAATCCACTCATTCTTGTGTAAAAAGTTTATATCTTAGCTTGTTATAAACTCAAATAGACAAATGTTCAACCTCTACCTTTTATCAGGTCTTGTTTCGGTCTATTATATTAACTTATTAAAAACTGAGCATCTTGGGGATGAGTGGAGATTGTTTCGAATAAAACATATATTTAAGATTTGATTAGTCTGAAAATGATTGTGACTATTGATGCAGTAACATTTTAGAGAAATAACTTTCTATAAAAAAGAAAAATGTAACATTTGCAACATTTTCCTAGACGAATCACAGTGAATGCTTTTCTTTTCTTTCCTAGGCTGCCTGAAGACGTGCTTTAGTGTTATTTGATGCTGCTCTGATTGCATTTTCAGAATCTGATTTGTGACTTTAGGATTTATAATGCGCTGCATATTTTATTGGAAAGCTAAAATTGCGATGCAAATATATTAAGATTTTTATTAAGTGCAGGAGGTGAAATGGTATTGAGGAGGGAATTAATCATAAACTTCTCATCATAAAGTTATCTCCAGTACGTTTCTCCACATTCTTTTTTCCTCCTTTAGTCCAAACTGTTTATCTTGTTTTATTTAACTGCTTTTTATTTTGCCATCTGTTTATTTTCTGAAGCGAAATCCCCCTTACTCATCAAATTTCATCATGTTAGCTTCTCGTATAGTTTTATAGCTTCATCTGGGCCAAGTTTCTTACATTTTCAGAACTTTTGTAACCAAATAAAGCTAAAGACAAAATAACAAGGTTTTTGTTTTATTTTTTTGTTGTTGCTTTTTTTTCTCCCTTTGAATGCAACTTTTGAATCTTTCGATGAACCGTTCAGTGATAACAAATCACAAGAGAGACATAGAAACACATGCTGCACAAGTCAGGCTAGTCAACAAGGCCTCTGCCAACAGTGAAGGAAAAAAAGCTTTTTATTTGGAATGGGTCTGAGCCATTGAGGTTAGTGCATAAATTTAAAATGCTTTGTAACAATGTGTTGACCGTTTAACTCTTGTTTTGTTCTTTCAGCTCTCCTTTTGCTGTACGACGTCACTAACAAATCGTCCTTCGACAACATACAGGTTGGTGACTTGTTTTTGCCTCTGAATCATTCTGGATTGGATCCAAATCTTTTCTCTCATTTGTTACTTGAACAGACGTTCTTCTTCCATCAACTTGTGCTCCAAAAAGTCCCATCTATACCCTGTGAACATTTTGTTCTTTCACGCAATGTGCTCAAATGAGACAATCTCACATAACCATAGCTTATCTGGCAAAAGAAACCTGTATGGTTTTGACTTTTTAATGGTGAAATGCAGAAATGACAATGACATATTTGGGGGGTGGGGGAATAGAAGACTTTGAATTTGGAAGAAAATGACTTTAAAGATTTTAATCAATTGGAATTTATTGCTTAAATTGGGAGATCATGTCAGATTCACTATGAAACATATCTTATTGTGAATCTGTTACTGTTTAGTTCAAATATGCAGAATATAAAATTCAAAACAATTCAATGTGATCTCTCTTTATTCTGTCCGGTAGAACGTTTTTCTACATCTCCTATTTTCTAGGGGGTGATTGCTTTTTAGCAATTCGGCTAAGTTTTGCTTCATGAGTCACTGTAGGGAGATTTGTCTTCTTTAGGTGATTAAGATAAACAATTATGATGCAATGAGCAGCTTCAATAAAGAACTCCGGGACCAGCATAAGTTCAGATAACTGCATGTCGCCAGTGTTCTACCTAATATGACTGTTTCAGGATGGCACGAACAATTATGGTGGGAATGGACAAACTCTCGCTAAGAGCTCCCAACTGAGTCTTTGTGTCTGAAATACAATAAAGGCATTTTGCCCAGCCTGTTTGGTGCTGCAGATAAAATGTTAAATGTTTAAGCTTTATGCACAATGGCAGGGATCAGTACTGACAGTCTTACAATATTATGTGTTGACTGACTGCTTGGTCCAAAAACAATAGAGTGCCAGCTGCACCATGAAGAGAGCTCTAATAACTTTCATGAAAAGAGTCAAACTGTGTGCGCTCTTCGGCTCAGGGGGTAAAAATCAAGTTGTTCAGTAATAACAGTCTGAGCCTCGTTTAAGTAAAATTTGAAGCAAAGTATATATTTAGGTTAAATTTTCATTCCATTGGAAGCAGAGGATAAACAGAATTATTTCCCATTTTTAAAAACATAAATCATGTCAAAATTCATCACTTGTAAACTTCTAATAATCAGCAGTTACAGCTGTGAAATTAAACCTTTTCACAAACCTCCTCTTTTTCTGCCTTTTACAACACTGTATTTTTGTCAGGGAGGTTAAAGTCATTCCAGCTTGTCTCTTTGCTGTTTCCATCTGTGAATTGCGTGAGCCATACTGCTCAAAAAGAGACATTTTTTCTGCTGCTTTATTTGACATTGTACACTAAATTGCTTTTTTTTATATAAATAAATAAATAAATAAGCACCAAAGGGCTCTAATGGAGGATGAAGCTGTTTGTTACCAGGCTGTCAAAAAAAATATGATGTGCCTTTGAGCACTTAGTGATCACTGAAGCGGGAAAGATTCTGCACAAGTTCAGATGTGAGCTAAAATCCAAACTAAAAGTGTAAAGAGAGAAGAACACAAATATGTTGGGAGGCACCACAGGGGAGGATGAGTAACAAACTGTCAGCAATCTGACACACGGTCTCCCTTTCCGTGCTGATCTGGTGTGGCTACAGAGGATCTCCAGCATCTTCAAGGTCCAACACACACAGTGCTTTAGACAGTTTTCCACATAAAAGTCTCTTCTGTCTGAAAACTTTCAGCACAGTCTCAACGCCGAGGACATTTACTGTCTAATCTATTAAATGCTGCCTGACTGCATTTATGCTTTTTTATTTAATTCAGTCTTGAGGCAGACTGTTTATTTTAAAGAGCCTATTTCGTCCAAGTTCACATGCAGTATTTCTTTAATGTTCTTTAGATTTAATTGCTTCTCTGATATTGTCTGTGCCCACATCTCTTAATATGGTTAAAATCCTATGTATTTTATGTTTCATACTTTAGCTCTTTTCTGCCTGCAAACCAAGATCTGGACAAACTTGTTGGAATATGATTGAGCCGGGAACATTTGGGCAAAAGCCTTTAGTTTTACAGCTGAGTTGAAAACAAATGCACAAAGTGTGTACTTTATCAGTGTTTGGTCATCACAAAGTGACAAACATCCAGGTTATTAAGGATAAGAAAATCTTTTTGGCATATAATTGGAACAGTTTGTCCTAAATATCATTCTGTTATGTTCACTGTCAGAAAGAACTTGGCAATCGGTGTGTTTGTCAGTAACAAAATGGCTTTGCTCAGTTGTTTGTTGATTTTGTTGATTGAGTTACAAGGAAAATGTAGCAAAAACATATTCAACTTTGAGAAGCGGGGGGGGGAAACAGATAAATGTGATTGGAACTTGACTGCACCATCGCACATCCATTTTCTAATATTGTCCAGGACTGGATCACATGAGTCATAGTCTGAGCTAAGATCCAATAACTCCATCTTTCCAGCTACCTCTTTCAGGTTTTCAAAGGAATATTTGGGGGCTTTTCTATCAGCTACAAAATATAGCCTCTTCCATAAATTCTTTGCCTGCCCTGAGGTTTCCCCCCACCCCCCTCCTATATGGGACATGTTCAGAACACCTTTCCTGAAAGGCGTCAAGAAGGTTTTCTTATCAGATGCCCAAAACGGTTAAACGGATTATTATATACTGGATTATATATATATATAATAATATATATATATAAGACCTGTACTATAGTACAGGTGATTCTCTCATGAATCTGTTTGGATTTTATGTCCTTAAAACTGATCTGCCAATTCAAAGGAGACATGGCTTCCTCACCATGCTCTGCAGTGTCCTTGCTGTGTGTTTATTTAAATTTTCCTCTGGGGTTCCTTCTCCTGTGACCCCCCCACCCATCTTGTCTCTGGGACTTTAATTTGCTGCAGCTCCTTCTGGCTTTTCACCCAACATTTTTTCCCTGCTGACTCCTTTTTAAACCATCCAGAAAGTAGAATAAGTGGTGAAAGCCTGGGACATTTCCTGAATGCTTAAAAGATAACAGCTCTGGCCTGACTGCTGATCAAACTGCCACTCTACCTCAGATGTAAGCCATTGTGCCCAATATTGTGATGTCAACTCGATGTAAGTTACTCCGTTAATATATTATTGGTAGTAATACATTCAAAATGATTGCTGCTTTGGTGCTCGGGTTCCCTGCTGAGGTTGTTGCACATTGTTATTTGGAACCGTTTTATCTCCTACAGGCTTGAGGTATTCTTAGGAGGCACAGCTTGAAAGTCCCCACTTTCTTCAGCAACCTCCGCCTTCATCCACTGCTCTCACTCTCAATCAGTGTTCGTAAATGGAAGAAAGAAAATGTTTTGCTGCGAGCTGCAGATTGCTGCTGGCATTCCGCTGCCTAACGAGCATTAACTCAGGTTAATGAACACTAATGGTGATGAATGGCACTCTTGAGGAAAGAGCTAAATTGGATGAGCAAATAAATTTTTCTTTTGTATCTCATTCCTCTTCCTCCCTATAGGATATCACTGTCTTTACGTCAAGGATCTGGCCAAGAAACAATGGCAGTAACATCATTGAAGCTGTCCATCATTATAAGGAGAAGAGTTTGACATTTAAGCATAATCGACTCCGTTGGAACAATAGCTTCGACTGCCTGGCCCACTGCATCTGTAATACATGACTCTATTTTTTAAAGGATCTAATTTTATTCTAACTGAGCAAATAAGTGGGAAAGTGCTTCTGCTGTTCCTCAGCTTCCAACATAATTAAAAATTTTACCTAATTATATACTTTGTTTCAGATTTTACTGAAATGAAGCTCTAATTACAGACTGTTATTACTGAATGACCAGATGTCAGAAAAAATGTCAGATTTACAGATATTGAGCTCATGTTTGATGTGGTAGTAACTGAGAGTCATCCTCAGTACAAACTTCAAGCACAGATAAAGTTGTGTAATATGTTTTTATACAGATTTTTGACCAAAATATCTCTAAATCTTGTCAGCATGGTCTAAAATAATTTTAGTTTAACAGTCTGACATAAAGGTTGTTAATAATATGTATTCCTTTTAAGAAATTATTAGGTTTAATTCAATTAATATTTTATAGTTTGGATGTTGTAACTTGAATGTTGTTGGGGTTTTTTTTATCCACAATGACATAAATCAATGATTTGTTGTAGCAGGAATGCTCAGGCCTTCTGAACATTATGATTATTTTCTCCTTGAAGAACTGTAATAAGGAGACTATAAACATCATTGCAGGTTCCTGCTGCAAATAGTTTGCCTCTGTGGAAAAGCTTTGCTCTTGTGGTGCAATCACGTTAAAAGTCACATCAGTTGTTGTTTATGGGAATCAGAAAAATTACCAGATTCAAGGCTGGTTCCAAGTTCACATGCAGTTCACAAAACAAACCATTTCTCTGTTGAAAAGGGAAATTTTCTATCAAGACTGAGGACTCTTACTGGTACCTTCAGACCAAATGATGGCATTCTTGCACAAATCTTTTTCTTGTGACAACAGTATTTGCACAAATAAAACAGGAGGCATTCACAGAGGGGACAAGTGAAAGATGAGTTGAAATAATGTGGTTGTGTGAGTTCCCTGTAATGTATGATGCAGGTTTTTGATGAACCCTCCAGGTACCACAGAAACTCTGTTTTGCGAGTTCAGGCCAGTCATTTTGTGGTCAAATTTCTGAAGTTTCAGTTCTGCTTTTATGTGAGGGACAACTCCTTAAATGTCATTAATGTCATAAAAGACATTAATAAATAAACAAGTTCACTGGCATACACAAATGTCTGTCCAATTTCATGCTTTTTTCAAGGTTTCCATTCCTGAGTCAGAAACACTGCAGAGTTTTTGCTGAGTCCTTCCTATTAAACATCACACAAAGGCTGAGTTTTCTGGAGATTTAAAGAAGACGATAGTACCATTGCATATGCCTTTAATTAATTTGTGAAAGTCCTTCAAATTGGGAACAAATGCATTTTTGGTGCAGCAGCTATGAAAATAGTACTTTATTGAACTCATTTCAAACTTTATTGAACAAACCTGTATAAAAAGGTTATTTTTCCATTCACTGAAACAAAGAATTGACAGTCTGGTGCATTTAAATTTATTCCTAAAACCGGTGCACATCTGCTTTATGGATCTTGTGTGTGTTGTGAAACTGCACAAATCAATTATTTGCATCCCTATTGAACAGCTTTGCAGTTACAGTGATTGTGAAATGATTTATAACTCGGTGGCTGTTCTCGCTCTCGCTCTTTTTGTGAGGTTCCGCTTGCTTTTGTCCGAACGTTTCACACTTTTGTCTGCGTTGTACCGAAGTACAATGAAAGCCTTGAGGGAGATGAAACCTTCAGCTGCTTGTTTTCATTCATCTTTCTGTCTGTCTGTCCCCGGGGCATGTATTGGCTTCAGATGAAATGAGTGCCTGCCTACCACATAGCTGTTAGTTAAATGTCACGGCACCGCCGCACCAGATGGTGATGAGAGAAACTGTCTGTAAATAATGCAGTGATATAAAGTCAGATACCAATAATTTATAATCAAGAGGACACTCTGGCATTTGAGAAGTGACTCATTTCATGTTTGTGAGCGTTCTGCAAAAACCCTTTAGAAATGTTTCTGCTCCATCAGGTTTTGTTCAGCTTCACCTGGGCATGAAATGTATGAATTCCTATTGGCATTCAGTCATTGCTTGTGAATTGGTTTTCTGCATAGAACATTATTAATATGTCAGTTCCAATGCATCAGTGGATAAATGTTGTTGTATAGGATGCAGAGAGGAGGGAGTGGCTCTGCAGGGGCAAAGTGCCCAAGGTAAAATGACTCACTGAAGCTCTCTGTGGACATTTCCATTACTCGAACATGGGCTGCAAAGTGACTTAACATATGGGGCAATTGCTGTAAGTGCACAAAAAAATGGTGTAAAGATGGATGAAGATGGTTTTGCAGTTGCTTGCTGTTTGCTGCAGTGGCGTCAATTTCAACAGAAACAAAAAGAAAACTGCATTCCTCTAGTGAGTGAATGTATTCGTGGTGCTTGATTAAAAATAATAAATTCAAATGAAAAAAAAAAACAAGGATTTCTCCCTCATATAACTATATATGCATATATGCATTTGTTATGTAACACAATTTCTGCACGTTTAACTGAAAAGTCCTTCATAATGTTCATCTTGTCCTTTTTACTATTTTTTTCCTAAAAGATTTTGAGCATTTTATCATTTTAGCCCTTAGCCTGACAAGTTTCTTT
>JAVKLF010000021.1:7548223-7569391 GCA_034783495.1 Millerichthys robustus
AATAAATCTATAATGTATCCTTCATGAACAAACTGTGGCATTTGCAGAATTCATCTTAAAACCTTATAATAAAAAAAGACTTCTTTCTCTGAAGCATGTTGGGGTTTTTTCAAAACATAATGCAAAGGTTTATGTCTTTAGCTCAACTTTGTGGTGCAAAATTCTTGCATTACTACATTTAATAATCAGTACAGCTGTTTAAGGAACTTTATACTTTATTAGCAACCATATGTCGTAATAATTTACACAAAGTGTCCAACAGCCCAGAGTCGGAGTTTAAATTTATGTAAGAGTCAGTTTCTACTTGCACTATATGGCAGAGCAACATGTCCTTGAATCTTCAGGTTTAAATAAAAGCCTCGTTCTCCCCCATCGGGATCATCTACGTGCACTCATGCCTTGTTTTTTGAGCGTTTGCACAAAGTGTTTAATCTTTAAGTAAGCACCAGTTAAAAGAAGTAAGGGGGCTGTAGAAAGATTTGGCGGGCGGGGGGTGTTAATGAGACTTTAGGATGAGTTAAAAAACTTTGATTTGTCTCTCCCCAGCTGAATGAAAAGCACGAGACAAGATAAATTGCTAGTTTTAACAATTTTGTAACCAGAAAAGATCAACTAAAACATTACTTGGGTACATCAGGATTAATGTATAATAGCTAAAATAAATGGTACATTATAATTTGAGTTTATATTAGCCTACAAATATAGAATAAAATATGCAAATGAATGTGTGAGCAGTTCTCTAAACGTCCTGGCATTATAGTTTTGCATCATTATTTTATTTTTGATAAAACTGACATGCAACGTGAACTCAAACCGAGAAGTACTGATGCTTATTTAACGGATAAAAGAGAACATCGCACAGATTTCTTTACACGTGAGCAGCAACAGTTCGTTCTTTCAAATTTAAGTCTCGTCACCAAATGAATGAACGAGTGTCCCAGTTTGACTGACTCCGGTACTTCATGTAGGTGAGGTTTAGGAGGGTTGGTGCACCAAAACCTGTTCAAGCACAATCATGGTTTGTGCTTAAAATAGGCCTCCACTGCAGACAAGATAAAAAAAATAAATAACAAATCAAACTCATTCTGTGACAAAAGGTTCTTATGATAAAGGTTTTATTCTTTACTTTACCTGCATACTCCTGTGGTAACATTGGTCTGTTGATAACAATCTGAAACGCTGCAACCCAATCCTGCTGGTCCTGTTCAGTCTCACAAGCAAAGAGGAACTTTCTGTCCGGAGTCACGATCGTGATTCCAAATTGCCAGTGGTATCCCTGAACAGTGGGAGGAAAACCAGGAAGAACAGTGTAGTTGTTTTCCTTACTGCCGATGAACACCTCGCCTCGAGCGTAGGCATCCTGAAAGGAGAGAATTTAAAGGAAAGTTGTTTGGTTTTCAGATTCTTAAAAAAAATACTCCCATTATTTCCTCAGTTGTACAAACATAATACCAGTGGATCTTTGAAGTACATGAGCCTCCTGTCATCCATTGTAAACCACCTCTTCTTGAAGCCCTCTGTGTGCTGCAGGACAGAACCAGAAAAGGTTAAAAACTCGTCGAAAGCATTGTTATAAGTTCTACTTTAGGTTTTAAATTAATATGATATCCTGTTGGTAAGAAATACAAATGAGCAAAAGAATAGCAAAGCACATCACCTTCGGACCGGTTTTCTCCATGTAACCTTCCTTCAGGTAGTTCCTGGTTAATTTTGGCAACAACTACCCAAATTGAAAGAAAACACATTCAGATGCTAATGAATTACTGCATGACAGAAAATGTTTAACTTAGGTTACAATACTATAATCCAAATAAAAGTTTTTACGTAAACTGCATCAAATTTATAATCATATAAATACATTTTCTGCTGGGAAAAAAAACCTTGTTAAAAGTTCAACTACACCACTTTTATCTCATCTAGCAGAAGATACACAACATCCTCTGAAAGAGGAAATGGGATCATTTCTTGCTGCAAGTGTTTTTCATCCACCAAAACCACAAAGTCTGAGTGTGAGTAAAAAAAAAAAAAAACATGAAACTGTTCAACCAAGTGTTTGTAAGTTAAATAGGTGCCAATAAATTAAATAAAGTAAATAAATTGTTGAAATGGTGTCAACGCTCAGATTAATTGTGATGGAAACTGTTTGGAGAATGTATTATGTAAATCACACGTTCAAAGTTTCTGTCTGGCCTGCCGATGAGTTTATATTGTAATCGTGTCTTTTGTGTCAAGTAAATGATGTAACACAAAGACTTTAACTTGTAAAATATCCGAATTTAAATGTTTGATTGCAAATGATTTAGCATGTTTCCATACTCACCTCGGAGTCAGAGGTACCAGGATAAGCCACCTGCAGGTAGTGAAGCCTGGCCGCCCGGATGCCATTAAACCAGTCCACAATTTCCTTCAGACGAGAGTAACGAGAAGCAAAACAAATTATTCATATGGCGATAATATCAGCTGACTGATAATGTCTTTATTTGCCTCCAACAACACACAGTATTCATAAATTTCTACAAATTACCTACAGAAAATACTTAAGCACTTTAAAGATGTATCCATTTTTGTATCACTTTATTATTTTTAAAGATCTTTAAATCTTTCTACTGAGGGTTACTCAGAAGATCAAATACAAATCAAATACTTCCACCAGAGGGAGACACGGGCCCATCTTTCACACAAACGCCTGCACATTTCTCATTGCAATCACCACCACTCACCTTCCCGTCTTCATGGTAAACAAAGATATTCCTGGTGCTGTTGTCTTTTAAATAAGTTAACTGCAGCCCGTGAGGAGTGCCGATTTTAGCCGGCTGGAAAGTGGCGTTCACATTGTTGATCTTCATTATCGCTTTGGGTTCTCTGGCCTGCAGGAATGGTTTCAAAACATAATTAATTACCATTTCTTTAAATTTCTTCCTTAAGGTTTAAAAGAAATGAACTGAATTATGGCTCAGGATTAATTTAGTTAGTTTAGAACTTATGAAATATGTAACAGTTACAGTTTCCTCAAAAAAAAAAAAGAAAAACAGCCACTCACATCATGCTTGTTGAAGTATTTCAGAGCACCCTCGCGTTCAGACAAAATAAATTTTCTGCTGAGATACTGTCCGTTGTCTCTTCCTCGTTTCCATAGAAACCCTTCTCGGTAGCCTGCCAAGAGTCACAACAGTCCGGTTTCATTAGAAAGAATCCAAAAACAGAATGATTAAATGAAATATAGTCGCAATTTAACGGAAACAACATCTACGTATATTAATAACAAAACAATTCGGGGGGAAAAAAAATTCAATTCTTGCTGATTTTCTTTTTATCAGCTGACCTGTATGTTGCTTTGACTCGATGTTTGCTCATGTGAACAGATGCATTAAAATGTTGAACAAGAACTGTTTCTGCCTCATGTTCTGCTCCAGGTGTGCTGCAGAAACACACACTCCTGCAGCAAAAAAACTGCTTGGATTAGAATAACTACAAGTGTCTACACAAACATGCAACGCTGGTGACTGTGTGTGTGTGTGTGTGTTGGGCATGTGCATTTTCACTATATGTAGTCACTTTTCTAAAAACCTCATCAGTTAAAGGCAGAAGCAGCTGGGCCATAAATAATTCCACATAAACTGATGACTTCTTGTACAAGCCGGAACACCACTAAAGCACACACACACACATTTTGACAGTGAATAGGGCTGGTCCTTCTTATGTTTTACTGAATTCTGTGATATCAAACACATTCATTTATATCTCTAATTTACACACACATCCTGGATGCCTTCCTGAGGCTGTCTCCATGTTTTGCACCAACAGGAGTGATGGTGCCATATCATCTTTGCATTTACACACCCAAGTAGACCAAAACTGAGGAATGCAGACAAGAATTACAAAAGTGTTACTGCTTCACGTCAGAAGTCTGACAGTATGAATTGATGGTTATTTTCGTAAGGGTGCCAATGCATAAACACTGGCACACCCTGATTATTGTTCTGATCAAATGTTTTGTCCTGTCCTTTTCGGGCAGGAGCTGCATTTGCAGCCATCAAAAACATTTTTTGTTAATTTGTTTGGTTAAGCTATTTTGCTTTTACGGCTGAGCTCTAGCAAATTTGTGGTTTTGCCGTTTTAAATAGCGGCACTTCGTTCAACAGGGTGTGATAAATGACTATAATTAAAAAATGACACCAAGCAGCAGTTTCACAATTAACTTTTACTGCTTAGGAATTTACTCAAAATAGACAACATCAGAAACTGCAGAACTCAATCACTTCCTCAGTGACAAATGCGACCAGAAAAGCATTTCTCAGTTGCTCATAAAAGATGAGGTAAGTAAGTAAGTAAGTAAATAATTAAATAAATAATCAAGGGGGAGGAAAAAAGCCTTAATAAATAGTTATATTACAACATCTGCTGCTGCTTTATAATAAATGTGCACTGAAGTGAAGCAATAGTGTTTGCACATTTTCCCTCACTTTAGTTTCCAAATGTATTCCTCTGTGACAGTTATGGTAAGAAACACAGACAGCAGTAATGTTGTGGATGAGAAACGGCCTCCTCAAAGATTCATGAATATAAGTGCGTCATTCCCCGCCCTTCTGGAAACACAGGGTCACCCTGCCCACGGGTGGCATGACACAGCAAAGAAGAAGAGGTCAAGCTCTGAACAGTTTGCAAACACTTGAGAAGAACAAGTTTCAACTTGGCCGCCAGAAATATTTGTTTTCTTTTCAGAGATTGTTGTTGTGTGCTTTAGGGAAATTTATGAACAATGTTCATCACTCGTAAACAAAAGGGGCATTCTTCCCTAAATGACGGAGACACACAGCCACATGCTCCAGAACCTCTGCACAGAAAAACACAAGACGCTATTCATAGAGAGACAGAATGTGCAGCAGTCATGAGACACTACTAATAGTTTACCTGAAATTGAAATGGTATTTTTACATTTTGCAAGCATATATTCTGTATGTGTGGAAAAATATGTGAAAAAGGAGGAATTGTACGAGCCGCTTTGAGATATTTAGTCCCACTCAAACAACACGAGGGCTGCCTTCTTGGATTAAATAGCATTTTTGTAAATTTTACACTTTTCTTGATGTCTTTTTAAATAGGATTCCCAAAGTTTAACAAGGTTAATGTCCATCAAAAACACTCATTTGGAAGCCGGCTGATGTTATGAATGCAAATGCAAGATGTCGGTCTGAGACTTCAACTTCAATTTCCTCACCGTGCAGATTACTGCACAGTTTGTGAAATTGGCACTTTTGTGAAACACTGATACTGTGACATCACTTTCCATCTAAGACAAAGACCCAGCCCTGCATGTAATGTTCACAGCAGAGGTGTGGAGCAAGTTTTCTCAAAAAAAATAAAAAACGATCATGACCACAAGCAGGGTTTTCCTTAAGGGACTTTAAACCATCTTTATTTTGCAAGCTTCCTGTTTCCTTCCTCAAAAGTTACCAAGGAAACCAGATAAATGCAGCAGATATGAAGCATTCTTAGTGAACATCTTTTTCTTTATCAGGAGAACTTACAGACATTTCACAGCTTCCTGTTTTCCTCAGAGACTTTGCTAAATTCTGGTGAGATGTTGCAGTAAAACAGTGAATTCCCCCAATGAGGCAGGTGACATTATGTTGTACATAACTGTAATGCAACAGAATTTAAGTTCAGTGTATAAATATTCAAACTATTCATCATGGCATATTTGGTAGTTATAGGCACATACAAATTAACGGAGTACTGTAAACAGCCGTGCCTTTTTCTTTGGGTATTGACTTGATCAGCACTTGACCTAAGTTAAATGTAATGAAGACCTAAATCCATCCGCTTTTAGGAGCTCATCTTGAGAACTCAGGAAACCAAATACACTATTAACTCTAATCTTATCCACCTTCTTGTGAAAGTCTTCCAAGAAGACTTGTGAAAGGTTTATGACACCTTTTACTATTTCATGAGGATGCATAAAGCAGAAAGTACGCCAAACATGACTCAGCAGAAATGACTATGATATAGTTTTGTAACATACGTTTTGTGGCAAACTGAGCTGATTGGCAAATGATGACATTATGATATGGTCAACTGCAAGAAATAATAAAGTATGAGGTTTGAGCAGTACATAGACACAAAATGGTGAACAAAGTACACCAAACAGGTATTTTTTAGGCTGTTCCAGCTGAGAATGCTGCTGTTGAATAAAAATCCTTGCATGTTATTTTAGTTGAAAGCCAGATTCATACGCAGAGAACCAGTTCTGTAGTCTTTTAAAACTTTATTGCATCTAAAAACACCAGATCTCTCCCTCAGGTCGGTGCTGTTTCAGCCAAAGTCCTAATCAACCCTCTCAATGTCATCTACCATGCTCAATTAAAACCTAATGTCTTTAACATTAGTCAGCATTAATGACACTATACATTCTCTTTAAGTATCTATCAGTTAAAACATCTAACACTGCTAACAAGCTAAGTGCTCATTCAACACTTAACAGTTTGTCAGAAACAACGTTTTCTGTTCACCAGCATTCAACAAATATACAGAGTCATGGTTCGTTCTCACCTGACGAGTAGGCCTCCTGCCTCTCCACACACATGAACTCCTTCCTCTCGTATTTGGCTCGGATCCACTGGTCCCGCAGGAGCCTGAAGAAAAAAGTGTGAGATGCTCAACTCTGCTAATGTTTGCTTCCTTCTTCAGCTGATATTTTGTAAACATCTAATTAGCTTGCAGAGACGTTCTCATTAAATCAAACCACTATGCTCTTAATTATTACTCAAGTCCCCAATCTCATCCTTCTGTGGGATACTTCTGTGGGATGCTCAAGTGCTTCTTTTATTTCCCATATCTGTCTTGATTATAATCATTAGTCTTGTGTTTATGTGTGGGTTTTCTCTGGGTATTCTGGTTTCCTTTTACAGTCAAAAAACAATTACATAATCTGACTTGATTATTCTAATGTGACTGTGAGCACGTGACTGTGAAGGATTGGTTGTTTTGTTTGTTTCTGTTGCATTTTATATATTTTGCCTGACAATGAACTAAAAAAACACCTAAATTAAGTCACAATGAGAGCAGAGAGAGAAGTACTTACAGGCAATCTTTGTACGTAGGTCGATAGAAGAAGGCAGGTACCAATTTTTCATATTTGGCTTTGGCAACATCGTTGCCTATAGAGTCTATAAACTGACAAAATAAAGGAGAAAAATATGAAAGTTTTAGATTTCGTTTTGGTCATAAAAAGTTAAATGCTTTTACCAAGCTGTTTGCTGACGGTATCAGTAGTCACAGTAGTCATGTTTGCTTTTTTTATTTAAACAAGGCAAAGTTTTTCCCTTCAGGTGTTAATGGTCATAATGTTTTGCTAGATACGTATACGCTGCATATTGAAGATTCTGGAAATATAACAATCAGGGTGAAATACATTGTGATGCTTTGATACATCTGCCTATCAAAGCCACTTCTTCATATTTTCTCCTAAATGCCTGTTTTAGAAGGAATCCTCAGAATCCCAACATTTTAAAGAACACACACTAATGCCTTTGCATAGAAACACAATGGCACTGGTTGTGCCCGCCAGCAGCTGGCTCAGGCCTTTCAGATGAAGCTGAGTTGACACTGATGACTTGTATTTTTCTAAACAAGATCATAGTAGCAAAGAGCAACACTCTCAGTGGAGCATGGTGGGATTTAGGAGGGCAAGAACAGAGGATGTAGTTTTTAATTTAAGACAACTTGTAAAAGAAAAGGGATTTCTCTTTTAAAAAAAAGTTGGGCGTTTTATTCTTTTCACAATTTTAATGAATCAAAGTGAGCGAAGAAGCAGTAGTTCTCACCTCTATCTCAGAGGAGCTCCACGGATCCAGCAGCAGAGATTTCACTTTGCTAATCTGAGCAATGTTTCTGTGGAGACCTGAGCAGCTGTGACACACAAACACTCCCAGGGTGTAGGATGCCCACTCCGGGTCTGCAAAACAACAACAACAAAAAAAACATTCTTCAAATGTTTCAAATGAAAATAGGGTCAAATTGTGCAAGCCAATGCAACGTTTAGGCTGATTACACGCCACTAAAAGAAATCACCAGCCTTGTCCTTTTTTTTTCACATTGCACCTTTATTTATTAATGATGAACAAAAGTTTGTTTTAGAAGTCTAATCAAAGTCTAAACCAAGATTTTTTGTTCAGAGAAAAGCAAAAATGTCCACAACTCGGTTCCTATCATTCGTTGTAAGATGACGTTCAAATGACTCAGATTTTTGTGAAAGTCACATCTCTAGCTTTGAGAAACTGCGGCCCACTGAGCATTTTAGTTGAATAGCCCTGCTTCATGCGGTCTTATATATTTTAAATGGAAAAGCTGACTTTTCTTTCTGTCAGAAGTGAACCAAGCTGCAATGCAAGTGTGACAACTTGCAAATAACCACAGAATTCAAAATACATAACTGTATGTTGTGAAACTGATGACAATGAAATATGAAACTGTGTTTACATGAAACATTAGTCTTGGTTCCTATTCTGATTAACTTGTCAATTCCAGCAAAATTAGATCCAAACTGAGATCACTGAAATAAAACTATCCACAACAGGTAAGATGTTAATTGTTCATAGCAGCACCCCACTGCAGAATGTTCTACAGTAAATAATCATTTTTAAAAGTACTTTTTCCAAAGACATTAGCTCACACTATACTGAGTTTTTGGGTTTTTTTTTTTGCTGTTTTCAGTTTCATACAGTAATTATAGCTGTTGTATAAAATAAAAGAACACTTCCGAGATGTGCTCAGCGTGAAGCAGCCAGGAAGTGACAACCAACCAGTTGGTCTCCGTGACTTTAAGTAATGTGAGTGTTGAGGCAAAGAAGGGACAACAAACAATGTCTTGACTTTCACAATCATTACTCAGATCAGAGCAACGTGAATTGTTGCCGTTAGCATCTAGTAGGGTGGATCAATGAATCATAGCCCTTGAAATGTTACAAATGAAAACTGGTTAAAATGTGGACTCAACTTGCATTCAGAACAAGAAAATTAGCACATGGACAAATCCTTTAAACCTCACTTCTGCAAAATGTTGGCGCCATGCAATTGCATAGAAAAAATCAAGATGTGTTCTCAGAAAATGAGCTGCAAAAATCAAGTGGTTAGATAGGAAAACACCGAACAGAACAGCCAGGAAGTTCTAACCTCATCACGTTTCACAATCTTCACAAAAGAGTTCACAAACTACATTTGTTACCAAGTGCAGAACTGCTGATTTGAAATGAATTACTCAAGGTGTGACCATAGGGGGGGGGTGTGTGTAGGGTGGGTTCTGACCACAAACAGCCTACCAACAAGATTTTTTTTTCTTAGTAGTTTAACTAAACTGGTTTAAAATTTTGTTCAAGGACTTATGAAAAAATTCAAAACTCTTAGAACTAAACTCAAATTATCTTTTTTAAAGTTCTTAGCGTTGAGAAATGATGACAACTGCTATGTCATCATGTCCTGCCTTACCTTGTGGCTGACTTGACTAAAAACTCAACAACAGTTCATAAAAGCTCAGAGGTTATAAAGGACCGGAAAGGTACTGTTTAGGTTTCAAAGTGTGTGTATGTGTGTGTTACCTGCAGCACCACAGTCCGCACACATTCCATTCCCAGGTTTCTCCAGCAGCAGTTTAACACGCTGTCTGTTCCTCTCTAGTTCCGATGCCATGCTTTCTTTATAGAAACAGTCGGTCCTGCTCAGACCCTCAGAGCGCAGGTCTGTAGACGCACGGAGCTGGCTGTGCGTCTGAACGCGCCTAACTCGGTGCTGACAGACTCATCTTTAGCTGGAAGGAAGCTGAAGCTCGAAGCTCTGGTGTGGATGTTGTCTGTGACTTCAGGGTGACACACACGTCAGATGCAGTGAGACACCCTGTGGTCGCACAGAAATGTCTTTTTTTTTATTTATATACTTGAGCCAACACCCAGTTTGAATAAAACAGGAAGGGTTGTGGAGAAGGCAAAAAAAAAATAAAAAATGGGGGCTGCTTGAGTTTAAAAAATTAACACGGACAATTAAACAACTAGAATTTACCCCAATTCAATAATCCTGGGGGAAATCAGGGTGTGGAAGGTACTGCAGCACTTCAATAATTGCCAGAGGACATGCATGTCCAAATATATATTCTTAAAAAACAAATACTGTTTTAAAGTAATGAAACTCTGGCCTTTTTTACATGGGAAGATAAACACATTTAAACATAAACATATGAAAGTAAAAATTGGAATGAAAAGCTGAGGAAGTCTGATTGTTTGGATTTATGATCTGTCAGCAAATGTTATTTGTGAATGTCAAACTATAGCCCCATGTTTCTTTTTATAAATCAGTCAAAAACATGAGTCTGTGTTCACCAAGTTGTGACAATTTATGGAGAACAAACCCATTTAAAGGACAACACTAAAATCCACAATGCTAAAACTTCCTAGTTTTGTTACTGATTGAGTTAATATCTAAATTTCCTGTTTATTTTTACAGATTAGAAAGGATTCGGTTTTTGTACCCTTTGAGATTAAGAGCAAAAAGTATTATTTAGGAAAAAGAAATCACATACATCAAATACTGATATGTTATCAGAATATCAGACGAGCATGATGAGTAGTGTCTTTCAGGTCCTGAGATAAAAAAATAAGACAAATAATTGGAATTTTAATGGTTCTGCACTTTTATTTTTCAAATTGTTTAAAAATTGAATACAAGATAAAAATAGGTCACATTTGAAACAAAATGCGGGTAAATCCAGAGACACAAATACTGAACTAACTTTTTAGAAGCAACTTATCACAAAAAATGGAGAGAAACAAAAAACTAAAGCACTCTTGCTCCTATTAATAAGACCGTGGACTACAGGAAAAATTATTTTGTTTCTTGTAAGTCCAGGAAGCAAAAATTACAGCTGATCTGGTGTCATTTTATGTAAAACCATGTTATTTTGTTGATTTTTGTTTTTTTTGTATGACACCTGTTTATCTTGAGGAATTGGAACTGGAACGAGAGCGGTGACGCCTGCGACCAGGAGATCTGGAGCGAGAGCGGCGACGTGCGGGAGACCGCCTCCTTGGGGAGCGAGACCTAAATAAAAAATAGGAATAAATGGTTTAACAGGAATAAACATATAGAATGAACTAGATGAAAATCTGTTTGTAGATGGTACCTTCTCCTCATGCGTGGTGGGCTGCGACGCCACATCGGTGGTGGTGGGGGCATCCTGCGGGGAGGAGACAGTCTACGAGGAGGAGGACGGACCCGCTGAGTCAGCACAGCAGCTGCAGTGATTTCCTGTCCATCGATCTGACCTGTTTTTATAACAAACATCAAATAGTTAAAGTGAATACACACAAGTACACCCAGATTATTTATGCAATCCAAAAACAGTAAAATGAACAACCTCCATCCATGTGCTTGAGGGCTTTCTGAGCCTCATCAGGGGTCTCAAACTCCACATACGCGCGGCCCTTACTCAGGTGTGGTTGGAACTTGTCTATCTGCATCTCAATCGTTTTTATTTTCCCATAAGTAGAAAAGATCTCCTGGATGTGATCCTGTTAACACAAGACAGAGACTCAGGAATTTTGTTACAAAATTTTTCTAAATCATAACAAATGAAACTGGAGTTTTGTTTCCTGTGTTTGTTTAATACAACTTAAAAGTATTCTCAGAAAATCTTCTTTTAATTATCTTATTTTCTATAAAACTAAACTAAGCCAGAATTCTAAAAGTCTGACCTAAACCCAGATTAACTTCTGCCTTGATTGTTGCTCTCAAAAGAAAAACAAATTGTTTTGTAACCTTGGTTACGTTCCTGGTCAGCCTTCCTAAATGAACCTTGGTTGGTTTTGGGGTGGGGCTTCGTTTTCGCCGTTCCTTGTCCTCTCCCCTCTTCTGTGTTTTAGAGCTGAAAAAAACAACAACCATAAAACACTGTAAATATACTGTATTGTTTTTCAAACAACAAATTATACAACATATATTGAAATGTCAACAAGAGGACTTACGGTGAGCGGGAACGTCTGCGGTTGTCGTGACGCCTGCGGCTGGGGCTTGGAGAGCCCGAGGAGCTGGAAGAGGAAGATGATCGAGAGCTTGAAGACCCAGAGCGGCTGGAACCAGAGGAGCTGGATCCACTTGAGGAACCAGAGCTGGAACCAGAGCTGCTGCTGGATGATGAGCTAGATCTGGAACAATGAGAATGAAAAAAACAGTTTGTTAAAAAACATTCAAAATAAACTTTACTTCTAACATGATGGATAAGATCTTTAAAAAATGGCATTTGAAAGTGAACCTGCTGCTGCTGCTGCTGCCAGAGGAGGCGCTGCGACGTTTTCTTACTTTCTCCCTTCCTCTTTCCTTTTCTCCCTCCTTGGTAGCAGTTTTCTCTTTACCTCTGTCTTTTGTTTTTTCATCCTCCTTCCTTTTTGTCGGCGATGGTGCCCTAAATTGACAAACAAAGCACAGATAGTTTGGTCCTGTTTACACTAGGAATTAAGAGTTGTTTTCAACATGCAGTGAGCATTTTCAAACAAATGTGGTATAAAGTTGTCTCTCTCATTTTCAACACAAACATAGCACAGTGATCTTTTTGCATAATTACTTGATTATATACTATACTAGTCTTAACTACTGATACTTTTCTTCTGAAATTAAAAACCTCTGTAAAAACTATTCAGTTTGTAAAAAAAAACTATTGCAATTGACAAAACCGCATCCTCAGATCGATCTTTTGTCATACCAACAGTTAAAAACTATTCATATAAATTTATAAATAAAATGCAGTTCACATTACATACCATTGCATTAAAAAGCAAAATATGTATTTTGCTTTATGTTGCGTATTATCTAAGTTTAATTAAGACGAGATCAAACAAAGTGAGTTTTAAGTACAAACGTGAAATATCTTGGTTTAACCTTACAAGAAATGATCAGTCAAACATTCTAGAATACACGATTGCTATTTTTTTTATAAACTAAAAGGAATACAAAACCCATACATCTTGAATAAATTTAGGGACCAAAAGCATATAAATTTCCGTAGATTAAATATTCTTAGAAGAATTATTAATTGTGAAAAGAGCAACTATTTTACGTGGGTTATCAATTAAACAGCTGTAGTCTTCGAAAGAAATCCGTCGCCATTGAGTTTCATTCAGCTCATTGCAGAAAACAAGAGAACCACGGCGCCTAAATAAACCGACTACCGAGCCCTTGTTACAGCGTACAGACGGAAATAAAAGCTATCACAATTTTCCGAAGCGAATAAGTATACGCTATATTCAAAAACAGATTACAAAGAAATAAATAACAGCTTAAACCTACATTTTTGTTTTTGGTGACAAGCTGGCTTAGCTTCGACCACTTGCGGCCTGTGAGCACGGTCGACTATTGATGATGACAACGGAAGTGACGCAACTACTCGAGCGCCACTTACAACTCATTTGTTTATTTTACGATAAAATTGCATTTTATGTGTTTACGACGGCGCTGTAGGAGTACTAAAAGAAACAACGTGATTTTCGTGTGTGAAATGAGTTGAAACGGCATTTCAGGGGCTTTTTTGTCAATAAGACTTCGCGGGGTGAGCGCAATTCTTTGTATTTTAAATGCATCTAAAACTAGCTCAGCTAAAAATGTTCAACCACTCCTGTTTTCATATGATCTACTGATGAAACTGATTTGAATCAATAGTAATGGTGAGTTACTGGTTAGTACAATGTTAGAATTACGTAATGGATCGTTGTGGCAATGCTTTGACACGACAGTTTAAATCTGACTTACTCAGTCATGTGACTATCAACATCAGGGATATTACCAGTAATAATAAACTCAAACATATACAGTGTGATATAATTTTAGACTGCACTATAATGTTGATAATATATTAATTCATCTGTCTTCTGACTTCTTTAGCCAATTGTTGGCTTCTTTAAAAATCAACATTAATTTAAATGCATGTTAAGCAGCATTTAAAAAAAAATAAAACAATTGCATCACAGAAAGGAAATTGAACATATATGCATTAGTTTAGTTTCAATTTTCTTTCAGTTTATTTGTTTAACACAATTTAAAACACACACCGAGTGAAAGTTAAATATAAATACCAGCTTGTCATAAGAAACATAAAGCCTCCACCCAAATATAACCAAATATTTCAGTAAAAAGAAACTTACATCAATTCAGAAATGAAGTGTCAACAAATAATTTTAAAACAAAGGCACTCCTTTGTCAAAACAGCCAATCAAAATGTTTCAAGTCTTTATGTAACTGTATTGTTTAAATACGTACAAATTTGTGTTACAGTTTATATGTAGCAAGAATATTAGCTTCTATATGCCAAGAGAAAGCGTAGTGTTCAAATTTATACACTGCTTTTGTTCAACACTAAATGTATGTTGTATTTGTAAAATTAAATCAGGTTAGTAACAGTTTTTATTGTCTGAATTTTCTAGAGATTAGCAGCTGAACTCAAAGGATTGTTCTGAAGCGAATGACCATGGGCCGTCTAGATGATGCTGCCAAACACAAAGTGGTGGAGCTGAGGAAGGCTGGTCTCAGTTTCCGTAAGATCAAGGCTGTACTAGAACTGGAGAACATCAAGGTGTCTGCTCAGGCCATCTACCTGTACCTGAGAGAGGTCCAAGGCAGGCCACCAGGCAGAGTTAGACCTGTAGAGGCTTGTGGGAGCACATTAACACAACAGGTGCAGGGTCGAACAAGTGCATTACAAGAGAGCTGGAGCAATATTCATCTTCATAACCTAATGAGGAATGTGCCTCACCATGCTGAGCTTGTTTCTCCTGCAGACTTTGCCAAGCAGGCATCTACAAATTCAGAGACTAGTGCAAAGTCTTCTGCTTCTGAGCAGAGCAGTGGCAACAGCAGGTCAGAACAGCAGCGTGTGGCAAACAAGGAAGAAAATGACATTCAGATTGTTAGTGTTACTTCCCTTGCTCAGCATAGCCAGCAAAGAGGTACCCAGTCCACTGTAACCAGGGCACAGACAAGTCCTGCATCTTCCACATTAACAGCTTCACCAGCATTTATGAGGAGGAGAGTCACACCATCTCCGGCTACTAGTTCAATGTTGGCAGCTCGAAAAAGACTTTTGGATAAAGCATTGTCACACAAAACAAAGGTACCTTCTTAAATGCAACTTTTTAAAACCTCTATAATTTGGGATTTGATTGTTTAAAAGTAGTGTAGAATGAAACAAGAGTTTCGAATTGTTTTTCTTATCTTGTCTAAATTGTTTTTTAACTGTCATTCCTCCAGGTAGCGTCATTTATGAGGAGAGATCATTCAGGTGCCCAAAGTTCTGATTTAAGCAGCAGTCTTGCACAACCAACCCAAACCTATGATCTGACCATAGAAAAGGTCGGAACACTGCAAATCCTAAATACAGCAAAACAACCTTTTGCTTGAATTGTCTTGCATTTTTGTGATGCCTTGATGATAAACTCAATACCATATTTATTTAAGTTGGATGTGGAGATTATTGCAGGGGAATCTGAGAGTCTGGACATGTTACGCTGGACTTTAAACCAAAATAAAATGATTAAAAACCCAGTGCTCAAAAGGCATCCTAAAAATGGTATTGTTGACCTTTATACATTATTGCACTATAGACACATATTCAGTGTTTTTGTTTTTTTCATATTACAGATTGTTAATGAGGGACAAACTGAAGGTACCAGTACACCCCATCGTGTACCCACACAAAGACCAGGACTGAGTGTCCGTGCCCTTCAGCCACCTCCTCGTGTTGGGGTTCGTCTTCCCAATCGTCCAGTAGCACTTCTGACAACCTCGATGCCTGGGGCTATTCTTCGTCTGCAAACCCCAAGGAGTCAGGTTGTCTCCAGCAGCGAGGGGAATCCAAGCCCACAGCATGTGGTCCAGGATACCAGAGGGAGAGGCACTTTGCAGGATCAGATCCAAACTCTGGGCTCTGAGGTGCGAAGTCTGGGACTGGCAGTGAAGATGCTTGTGGAGCAGCAGTGTCGTTTGGAAAGGGAGCAGTCACAACAGACGCAGATTCAGAAGCAGATCCTGAGCACTCTACAAACCATTGCTTCTAAA
Source organism: Millerichthys robustus (assembly GCA_034783495.1). Classification (NCBI taxonomy): domain Eukaryota; kingdom Metazoa; phylum Chordata; class Actinopteri; order Cyprinodontiformes; family Rivulidae; genus Millerichthys; species Millerichthys robustus. Next base: position 7,564,310 of record JAVKLF010000021.1, read on the forward strand.
ACAGAAAACTGTGACAGTGTTCAACTTCAGCTCAACAAAACTGCATCACTCTCTGTTTTGCCAGCAGTCTCAGCCCCCACCTCATTTAATCAAGACACCTACAGTTTTACTCAAGGCACGTTCACACAATGCAGCCAACCTCAGCCGAGCTACAACTCTTTAGAAAGCTTAGAAAATGTTGAGGCGTTTAAAGTGCCAGGACTGAGCCCTTCAAGCGTAAATGGGTTTCCACCGTGTAGCAACGCAGAGAGCCTTCCTCTAACTCACACGCCCCCTCAGACACAACCGTATGCATCTGAATACTCACAACAAACCAGTCAAACACATATTCCACCCTACACCCAACCATATGTCTCAACTTACAGCCAGGCAAACACTCAGACTTTCAGAATGCCAGAGAGTAAAACATCTGATTTCTCCAGCAGCTGTTCATCGAGGACTTTTGCAAACTGCAGCGTATCTCCCCAGCAGATCGTAAACTCGAACCACTCTTCACATGACCTACAAATCAATACTATAAAAGTGGAAGGACCTTAAATTTCACACTAATAATCTTTGGAAAGTGACTGGTTTTTTTTTTGCATTATCTAGGTCACACTTTTTATGATTAGGTGATGTAGCCTGCTTTTCATTTAGAAAGAAAATTTTCAACCAATGCATTCGGCAATAGAATAGATTGTAGTGTTTGCTTAAGTGTGTAATGATTTGTTTTTCTAATATATTTTTTAAAAACATAGGTAATGCTTTTTGTACATAGTTCATGTAAATTTTATATCTGTTTGTCTTTTATCACTAAAACATGCAATACAAACTGTTTGAGCTTGTTAAACAGTAATAGCTGCTTTTGAATTTAAGTGCAACATTTTATTTACAGCAGTGGAATCCAATCCTGGTCTTAGAGTGCCACTATATTGCAGGTTTTAGATGGGTTTTTTTTTTGCTTTGACACACCTGGTTTGAATGAAGGAGTGATTAACAGGTTTCTGCAGAACTGAAAGACCTTATACTCAGCAATAGATTAATTCAGAAATAGTGATTTTTAGATAGAAAAGAGTTTTTACTGAAATAAAAATGAATTATACTAACATTTCATTTTGTAGCTTGTGCAAGAATTAATTGGCAGAACTCAAAGCCATTCCCAGGTTTTTTGTTTTTCATTCATGCAGAATCAAATTTGATAAACATAAGAATTTAAGAACAGTATTTACATTCAGATTTATAAATATTACTAAAAATTACAAGGCATTTGTCAAATTAACATTGTTGCTCTAAATCCTTACATGATGTAAAATATAAAAATATGAAAGTTACAGTGTCATGAATACATTCAGCAAATATCAAGTGACAGTCTGTTTCAGCAATTTATACTTTTATGTATCAATCTAACTTTTCAATTACATTTTATAATTAGTATTACTAAGATTTTCCCAGTAATGTTGGACTGTCAGTTCAGACAAGAAACTAATCACTGCAAAGTAAGTCTTATATTACCAATTTTACAGGTTAGCCACTGTTCAATAATATTTTGTGTGGTGCAATGTCATAAAAAAAAGCTTTTTCACCCAACATGGTGCATAAAATGACAGATGAAGACATTTCAGCTTCACTTGCGTCGGACAGCACACAGATTCTGAGGTCGAGGACAGAGGCTGAATCCCACAACTGGTGTTAAATCCAACTCATCTTCTGAAACTCCAGGCGGGGGAGTGAAACGGAAGCGCTGAAGAAGAGGAAGAGCTCCATTCTGGCTAGGCTCTCTCCAAGGCAGGCTCTGTAAAGTTATAGTGTTAACGTGATCCTCTACGTGAGATCTGGTGAAGTTACGAAGCAGAAGCCTAGAGTATAAAAACAGTCTAAAGAAATCAGCCTTTGTTTTAGGTAGAATCTTGTGGCGTGACATTTTCACAGTAAACAAAAGCAACATTTTAACTGTAAAAATCGTAATATTTCCAATAAAACAAAGTTCTGCTAAGTACCTGCAGAAAAGGGCATGAAAGCATCTCTCCTCATAAATTTACCCTCATTGTTCAGGAAATGGGAAGGGTTGAAGCTGTGAGGGCTCGCCCATTCACTCTCATCATACAGGACAGAAGTAAGAAGAGTCAGAACGGTTGTTCCCTGAAGGTAAAATTAAAATCAGGCTTCAAAACGATCTGACATCTTCAGACATGCAAGATTTTTTTTTTCCAAAACCCAGAATCATATTGAGTAGATGACCTTTCTGATGAAGTAGCCCTGAAGCGTGACGTCTTTGCTCATAGTATAAGGAAGGCCAATGGGGAAGATGTTTGCAAATCTCTGTGTCTCATGGATAACAGCGTCGGTGTACGGCAAATTCTTCCTGTCCTTTAATTGAACCTGGCGGCTTCCAACCACCCTGCTCAGCTCCTCCTGAACACCATCTGTTTAGAAATGAAAATTGGATCAAATAAGTGTCAGCAAACACTAAACAGAGGTTTAAAGACATTTTGCACCTTGAATATGAGGAAACTTGGCCATGTAGAGGAGACCCCACTTCACGGTGTTTGCTGTGGTATCGTTTCCAGCTTCAAACAAGTTCATCACAGTGTACAGCAGGTTATCATCATGGTAGTGCGAGGTGTTTATTTCAGAATCCTGAGATCAAGAGAAATTACACAAACCCAAATAAAATGAGGTAATAAATGGATGAAAATTGAAAGCCAAGGAGTTTGGAAACTCACCTCCAGATGTTTCTTACGGATCAGAAATGAATCAACAAAGCACCTGCACACCTCAGGGTCCAGAGTTTCTTTCAGATCTGCTATGATCTTCCTCACATTCATCTTACTGTCTTCCAAAATCTTTATAAAATCCCTCCAATTTTTTAAAACAGGGCCAAGCCAAGGAAAACAGTTGTAAATCTAGAAATAAGTCAATTCACACACTTTAAAATGCTTTGACATAACTAAGAGTCTTAAATGACTGAACTACTTTATGAATTATACGAACTACATATATGTCCAACAACAAATCTCACAGTTACTAGGAAAATTATTTAGTATTTTATTTGTTCATACCCAAAGGGAAGCTGTTCCCGTCAGACGGACAATCTCATTATCTCTCTCCACCATGGCTTGGAAGACTTGATCTTTGTAATCAAATCTCTTTCCAAACATCAGAGCTGATATGACATTTGTAGTTGCATAATTCATGGATTTGGTGTTGTTGAAGGCTTTACCTTTCATAAAAAGAAAACTGTATAGACATGAAGTGTAAATGTGAACTAAGTTATCACTTCAGACAGTAAAAATAACATTTTTTTTAGAAATTACATGGATAATATACCCATATCCTTCTAAAAATGCGTATCAAGCACTGCATTGCACACCAAAGGTTTAAACTTAAATTACACACAGTTAGTTAGCTCTTTGAGACAGAGAGGAATTGCAGCTACCATCACAACACCTTTAACAGAATATCTGTAAAAATGACTGAAGTATACTTGTTTTTGTGCTTGCTAAGGTCAATTTGTTGGGAGCCCAATTTCAAATCAGGTTAAAGAGATAATCAGTTGCATGCACATTCAATGATTGGTTGTAGAGTTTCAATAAAAACCATCAAGTGGTTCATAAGATGATTTGCTAACACAGATCTATACACACATGCACAAAGGTCCTGAAAGGCAGGTGATAACACAAGATAATTAGGTCTGACAAATCAGTGTCAGTTACTGCTGCCCATTGTCTTGTGTGTTTCTTGGAATTTATCCCTCTGTTTACATTTTCGCTCGTGTCTGTGCTGTATGTTGCATTGGCCCAATCTGAAAACTGGTCCTGTGTATATACAAAAAGAGATTATATTACCTTCAAGTTGCTCAAATTCTTCAATTAGGAAGCAACATTCCTTAGTTATTATCTCTTCACTCATCTTCTTGCCCATTCCAAAATCTTTCAGTGTTGTCAGAGCAAAACGTTTCATTTCTTTCCAAGAATCTCCATTGGAAAACGCTATACCTGGAAACAAAATACTATGAAAAGTAATCTTTTTTAAATTAACATATATTCTTATATTTTTTAAATTTCTACCATGTCTCTTGTGTAAATCGTAAAATATTGGAGTGATTTATCTGGTTCTAAATTCATCAGCCTGGTTCACCAGAGCCCGTTTGACGGTCCTGTAACCTGCCAGAACAACCACCTTCTTTGGTCCAAAGTAGACTTGGAAAACTGGTCCATATTTTTTAGACAGCTAGAAACACAGAGAAGTTAAATGGTGCAAATGGAGACAACAAATACAATGGATTTTTAAAAATAATACAATGATCAAAAAATAAAAACAAAAGATTGCTCACTTCAAAAAGACTTTTGTCAAGCCACCTCGGATCCACCTGAAACAGGTTACCAAACAGAGGAACAGGTCTGGGTCCTGGAGGTTCTTGTTTTTCTTGGATGGAAATCCTGAAGTAAAGAAGGTGGAGGAGCAGCAGGGCAACAAAAAACCCGAACAGCAAAACTGAAGTGGGTGGTTGTAGATCTTCAAACATGATCAGAATGTTTTGCAGATGTCTTTACAGGAAATCCAATATTTTTAAAGCCCGGTTCTCTTCCTCACAGGGCTTCAGATGGAAATCCTTGAGGACATCTGGCAGACAATCACACCAAAAGGTTTTGAAATTTGTCTTAGACAATTCAAAAAGGGCAATTACAGTATGTTTTTACATGATGTACTTTATTTATCAAAACTAATTACAAAGATGAAAACCTGTAGGCTAAAAAAACACCTACATACTAAAGTTTGCAGTTTACAATGGAAACCCAAAATAGCTGCATTAGTGGAAAAGAAAAGCTGATTTGTTTGACCAGATAAAATGAAGTGTTTGGCAGCTGCGTTCAATTTAAAGAAATTATTCACATGGTTAATTACAAGAAATGGAACATTACCAAAACAGTTTTCAGCTGCTGTAATCCTGTTTAAAAGGAAATAAATTGAAGATAACTTACACATTTTCCTCTTGTGAAAGAAAAACTACCTATAACTCACCAATATCAACTCATTAGATTATTTTTCTATCAGAGGATAAAATGAGAGTCCACTCCTTCTCTGTCCACCAATGATGTGGGG
>JAVKLF010000021.1:7570621-7588048 GCA_034783495.1 Millerichthys robustus
CGGGACTATTTTATATCCCTTGAATATTGGTCGTGACATGTCACGACCGTCCCTACCCAAACCTACGCCCATGATGTGGGGAAATAAAGGTCCTCTCCTCATGTGCAGTTGGATTTGATGAGAAAAACTCCGCCCATCCAACATGCGGGGTAGTGCTCTCTCTCTGTTGACAACCGTCTTTACTAAACGCAACAGAATCGATGACTTCATTTCTTTGCATTGTTGATTCACAGCTTAGTTTCTGTAATGCTTATGTGCCTTTTGTGCTTATAAACTTCGGAGTCAAACATCATGTTAGTGTTTATTGCCCTGAGATAGAGACAACTCAGTGGTTCCCAAAGTTGGGGTCAGCAGCCCACTGTGGGTCATGAAACATCAAGTGGGGTCCAGATAATATCCAGATACCAACGCACATAAAAAAAGATTGCTTATCGCGTTTATTTACCAATAATTACAAAAAATAAAAACTGTCAAAAAATGGCAACAAATATTGTAGTTAAAGGACTTGTCACACTAACATTTTAGACACCTTATGCCAACTTGTGAAAATGTGTTATGAATAAATTGCTCAAATAGGTTACATATTCTGTTTAGCATTACAGTATGCACACATCCAAAAAGGTGTGGGTGAAGCAACAAAAAAAAAGTTAATTTACAGCAAATCCATGAAGAAAAGCACAATTCAATAACAGAAAAGACGAGCTCCAGCTTCTAAGAGGCAAAAAGTTATGTTCAACAATGAATTAGTTAAAACTAAAGTTAAAAAATCTCAATGTGTGGCTGAGATCTTCATACTAACATTATTATTAGAATTCCTAAATTATCCCAAAGACTGAATCTAAATACTAATTCTAATCTTCATGTCTGAATGTGGACCAAACAGCCTTTCCTTTCCTACTATCCACTTATCCTATTCCTAACCGTATACAAAATACCAAATGAAGGTTTTCTCATCTTTTTCACTTGCGTCGGACAGCACACAGATTCTGAGGTCGAGGACAGAGGCTGAAGCCCACAGCTGGTGTCAAATCCAACACATCTTCTGAGACTCCAGGTGGGGGAGTGAAACGAAAGCGCTGAAGAAGAGAAGTGAAGAAGATGAAAACCTCCATTTTGGCCAGACTCTCTCCGAGGCAGGCTCTGCGACCTGCAAGATGATGTTAAGCGTTAAAGATGATCATCGGTATGGGAGTTCGCTAAAGCTGCTGAACAGATGATTCCGAAGCCATTTTATTTCGTGTCGTCTCTCTTTTCACTACAAAGTCAGTTACATTAAATTGTAAAAAAAAAAAACATTTCAAACTATATTAATAAAAACCAACAATTCTGCAAAGTACCTGCAGAAAAAGACATGAGGGCATCCCTTCTGATAAAGTTGCCATCATTATCCAGGAAATGGGAAGGGTTGAAAGTATAAGGGGTCTCCCATTCACCCTCATCATACAGGACAGAAGTAAGAAGAGGAAACACCGTTGTTCCCTGTTGGTAAAATAAAAAAAAAATGCACAATCTGATGGCATGGGGAAAAAAATAACTTAAAACTGATATGAGCAGAGCAGCCAACCTTTTTGATGAAGTATCCCTGAAACGTGACGTCAGTACTCGTTGCATGAGGAAGGCTGAGGGGGAAGATGTTTGAAAGTCTGTGTGTTTCATGGATGACAGCATCAGTGTACGGCAAGTTCTTCCTGTCCTCCATTTGAATCTGCCGGCTTCCAACCACCCTGCTCAGCTCGTCCTGAACACGATCTAAATGTATATTAAAATTAAATCCAACAAGTGAACTGGTATGTTCTGCAAGAAAACAGTCAAACTTGGAGGAATGTTTGCACCTTGGATAAGAGGGTTTTTGGCCATATAGAGGAGACCCCACTTCACCGTGTTTGCTGTGGTATCATTTCCTGCTTCAAGCATGTTTGTCACGCTGTACAGCAGGTTCTCATCATGGTAGTACAAGTTTTTGAGTTCAGAATCCTAATAAAGCCCAAATAGAAACAATCAGTTCAAATCCTTCAACCAGGATCTGGAAGGTTCTTTGAATATTCACCTCCAGATGTTTCTTATGACTCAGAAAAGCATCAACATAACATTTGCACGCCTCAGGGTCCAGAGAATCCTTTAGGTCTGCGATTATCTTACTTGCATCTGCCATGTTTTCGTTCACATTCTTGATCAAATCCTTCCAGTTTTTAAGGACAGGGGCCAGCCAAGGAAAAATGTTGTAAATCTAAAAAGACATTAAGCATAAAATAGAAGTTCACATAACTGAAAAATAAGAAACAAATTGTCACCTTTTAAACAGTTTTTGCAATATATTCAACAAACTGCAAGAACTGTATTTTATGAATACTCACCTCTCAGTTCTTACAAATAAAATTGTTTTCATTCTTGAAGTAATTTTCATACCCAGACAGAAGCTGATCCCGCCAGACGGATGATTTCATTTTCTCTTCGCACCATCGCTTGAAAGACTGGATCTTTGTAATCGAATCTCCTCCCAAACAGCAGAGCTGATATAACATTTGAGGTGGCATAATTAATGACCTTGGTGTTACTGAAGGCTTTACCTGTCAAAAAAGGTAAACAATAGACTAAAAAAAAGGAAAGACTGCAGCAAAGTAAAACTGACAGTTTTAAAGTCAGATTTTAAGAAGTTACACATTCACTGAAGAGAAAAAAAAACATTTAAACATTCAGAATGTTTTCATTTGGATAGTTCTTGATTCAGTGTTTTACTGCAGTCTGATGTGTTGGGCTTGTTTTGCGAAGTGGTTAAACTTTCACCTACTTCTGTGCTGTTTCGATGCAGTGACCCAGTAAATTAGAAGCCTTAAGGGTCTTGAGTGTATGTTCATTTAAGATTATATTACCTTCAAGTTGCTCAAATTCTTCAGTTAGGAAGCAACATTCCTTAGTTATTATCTCTTCACTCATCTTCTTGCCCATTCCACAATCTTTTAATGTTTTCAGAGCGAAACGTCTCATTTCTTTCCAAGAATCTCCATTGGAAAAAATGATACCTAAAAACAAATAATATGTTAACTTGTTTTAGCAAAGTCGATGAGGATTAACTCAACTAAACTCAGTTTTTACCATGACTCTTGGTCAAATCATAAAATGCTGGAGTGATATCTCTGTTTCCAAATTCAACAGGTTGGTTCACCAGAGCCTGTTTCACTGCCTTGTAACCTGCCAGAACCACCACCTTCTTTGGTCCAAAGTAGACTTGGAAGACTGGTCCATATATTTTGGACAGCTGGAAAAATAATGCAGCTTAAGGGTTATGGTTCATGTATCAATATAGTTTACAGAAGCACATTATCTGCACGCTGTAATACTAAAACATGTTTTAAAAAGATAAACAAGTAGCTCACATCAAAAAGACTTTTGTCAAGCCACTTCAGATCCACCTGTAACAAATTACCAAACAGAGGAACAGGTCTGGGTCCTGGAGGATCTTGTCTTTGGCTGGAGCTGAAGTTAGAGTAAAAAAGTTGGAGGAGCAACAGAACGACAAAGACACCAAACAGGAAGATTGAAGTAGTGGATTGTAGATCTTCGAACATGATGGGATAGTTTCTCAGGAAGAAGTCCTCTCTTTGGGAGAAACACTTCCACTGTGTTTCAGTTTAAAAGCTTTAATGAAGAAGACAAAGAAACGTGTCAGAGCCTCACACCATGACCATCTGCTTTGATCACATTTCTGCAAAAGTTAGCAATAAAATAATAATCCAAAACAGCAGAAATATATGTATTCCTCCAACGTCTAAAACTTTACAGAATCAAATATGAATACTGCACGTGTGTGCATCAGTTCTGAAGTTGCTGTGCAATTAAAACCAGCTATATTATCTGTCTTGCTTGTTTTGTTCAGCGTTACGTTTGATCGCTTCACAGCTACTTTGGTGCATAGTTGCATCTCTGGGATGGAAAAAGTAGAAACAAAGCATTGATCCCTTTACATTTGTGTTGATAGATCTGAAGTGTAGATAGTCCTCTTCCAGGATATGGCAAATGTTAAAGGAAAGCAAATGGATTTATTTTGAAGACGTGCAGAGCTGGTAGGCTATTAATATCTGGATTGTTTTGTACACCGGATCTCTATCATGAAATGTAAAGTAGCCTAATAAATAACATGACAGTTCAGACTGCCGCTTTGAGAGAGGGAGAGAAGGTCAACTTTTAGCGCAACTATTGCATCTTTTTTTTTCCACAGAAATTGTGGAAATTGTCACATCTGTGTGTGAAAATCGAAAAAAACTATTTGTCCCAGTATTTATGCTCATGAGCTGCTAAAACGTTTACATTTTTTTTTCCATGCAGAACCAGTGCAGCTGCATTCAGTTAAAGGTGATTGCAGCGTCGATCTGTCACGTCGTGTTTAGTTAACTTAATCATATTATGTCATTAAATAACTTAAATGAATGAAAAATGGTGCATAATAAACAGGATAGGCCACATTTTCCCCAGCATGCATGCAACTCACCAAACTCTCTGCAAAGTAATGGCCTTCTGCTCTGCACCGTTTGCAGATGAAGCTGCTGAACTGTTTCAAGTTTGGAGCGCTGTGCTGTGAGCATCTAAAATCAGGTGACCACTGTACCACCCTATACATTTATCACATGCAAACAGTCAGGCACTGCGGTCAAGTCAGCCGACACTTGGAAATATGCGGTCACGCCAGCCGACGATAGCGCTATAAATGCGCGCATACATGGTGCATTACGGTAATTGAGCAGCCGCGCTGCCCTTGCAGGAGAAAAACAAATGAAAAGAAGAGGAAATGAGAGGCATTACAAATGTAGCCTATATTTATGACAAACCTATTATTTTTACACACAAATACTATATCTATAATAAATATTTTATAAATTTACTGTAGAATTTCAGTAATAAACTAAGTCAAAGCAGCACCGATCCAGGCTGTGACTTTTTGTACAAAAAGTATTTTCACCATACTTGCATGATTGATTGATTGATTGATTGATTGATTGATTGATTTTTGAAAGATTTAAACTTAGTTACCCTGCCGCATGTCAGTAAATGGTGATGATCAGATTTTCTCTACCAAAAGTTGATTGTGGGTCATTCACCTACAATAAAAGAAAATTTCTTTTTGCAAGTGAATCCTTCACTTTTGTACCTTTTGGCAGCACTGAGTAAATATCTGAAAAACTAACAATGTAGGCAGGCCAGATTTATTTTTTGTTTACAGAAACACAAACATTTTACTTTCACTATTTTGAAAACAGAAAGAAAATAATATTAGAAATGCTAAATTTATTGTTTCAAAATATGTCAACCACTAAATATCTACATTGATATTTAGATCTGTCCATCTATACTGATGTAACAGCATCACAAACTGAACTTTGAAATCTTTGTAATAAATAACCCAAAAAAAACAACCTTTTTGATTGTTTTACTTTTACATCCAACATTTCAATCAAATATTAACCATCTTCTCAGGGCGACACCAGCGTTTAAAGATGCAACAGAACATGCGCAACAAGATAACATTCGTATGAGCCATATAAAAAAATAAAATAAACTTGTAGATAATTCAGTGAACACCCCAGTCCACAATACTTTCTTTTGAATTTTGTTAGTAAAAGAAAAATATTTCCCAAGATCACAATAACCAGAAAGTTCCAGCTCCCCTCTTCAGAGGCGACAAACGGCGCACAGTTTCTGGAGTTTTGGAGTGAGGGTCAAGCCCACAACTGGATTTAGATCCAGTTCATCTTCTGAAACTCCAGGTGGGGGAACAAAACGAAAATGCTGAAGAAGTGAGGCGAAGAATAGGAAAATCTCCATTCTGGCCAGACTTTCTCCAAGGCATGCCCTGCGACCTGCAAAAAGAAAAGAGGCAAAGTTAACCTGAAGGTGATGTAAAACATGAGCATGTTGACTTGGCACACAGTAGACAGAAGCTGAAAGTTTTTAGCCTAACCCTAATGATAGAGCCAACAGAATGTATATAACATAATCTTATATATCGCACTAAAAATCAGTTGTATGCTAATGCTGAAATCCAGCTACCTGCAGAAAAAGGCATGAGGGCATCTCTCCTGACAAATTTACCCTCCTTATCCAGGAAATGGGAAGGGTTGAAAGTATAAGGGCTCTCCCATTCACTCTCATCATACAGGACAGACGTAAGAAGAGGAAACACTGTTGTTCCCTTAAGATAAAAATAAATAAGTTGATAAACAAACAAAGAATTATGGTAATCAAAATGAAAAAAAACAAGATATTAGTGATTAACTGGATGACCTCTTGTAAACCACGGACCTTTTGGATGAAGTATCCCTGTAAAGTGACATCTTTGCTCGTTGTGTGAGGAAGGGCCATGGGGAGGATGTTTGCAAGTCTCTGTGCCTCGTGAAGAACAGCATCAGTGTATGGCAAGTTCTTCCTGTCTTCTATCCGAATCTGACGGCTTCCGACCACCCTGCTCAGCTCCTCCTGAACGCCATCTGGTTAGACGATGAGCATTTTTATTAGAAAATGATCATAATAAAATGTTGAAACTGTCAGCACATGGAGGAATTTGAGCACCTTGAAAGTAAGGAAACTTGGCCATGTAAAGGAGACACCACTTCAGAGTTGTTGCTGTGGTATCAGTTCCAGCTGCAAACAAATTGATCACACTGTACAGCAGGTTTTCATCTCTGTAGTGCAAGTTCTTCAGCTCTGAATCCTGATAAAAATCATAGGGGAAAAAAAGTTTAACCTTATTGATTAATATTTAAAACTGGGGAATTAATTCCTTTTCGTTTTATTTCTCACTTCCAGGTTAGTTTTACGGATCAGAAATGCATCTATGAAGCATCTGCAGACCTCAAGGTCCAGACTTTCCTTCAGATCTGCTATTATCCGTTTGATGTCTGCCTTACTGTCTTCCATGTTGTTCATCAAATCTGTCCAGTTTTTAAGGAAGGGACCCAGCCATGGAATGAAATTGTAAATCTGAAAAACAAAATATGAGTGCACGCGTCTTGATTACCCTCACCTCTATTCCTAAAGTTATTACTATATTGAAAAAAAAAAGTTTAATAAACTGATTTAATAACTTGTGTGAACTGCAGTTAAAAACTCACTAATCTTAAAAAGGCACAATAAAAAGTTTTCATGTGGTCATGAAAAAAATCTAACCATACCACTATGGAGGCTGTTCCCATCAGATGAATTGTCTCGTTATCTCTTTTCACCATGGTTTGGAAAATTGGGTCTTTGTATTCAAATCTCTTTCCAAACATTAGAGCTGATATCACATTTGAAGTAGCATAGTTAATGGCCTGAGTGTTGTCGAAGGCTTTACCTGGAGAAAAAATTGAGAAAAGGATTGGTTTATTTTCGGGATGAGTACTGTTCAGTTCAGCTTCACGCAGGTTGGAAATCTCACACTGCAATCAATGAACTACACAACTTATCAGAACGTGCTACAAATTTGGAAAACCTTCAGTTTCAACCAATCATGCTCAGCAGTTTCTAACTAGGTATGTCCTGTGTAAATGTTCCAATGACCCTCTTATGTTAAATGGAACTGTGTAAACAAGCCTGTGCACTGTTATTAAACTTACCTTCAAATTGTTCAAATGCTTTAATCAGATAGCGACATTCTTCAGTAATTATCTCTTCACTCATCTTTTTGCCCATTCCAAAATCTCTCAGTGTTGTCAGAGCGAAGCGTCTCATTTCTTTCCAGGTGTCTCCATTTGAAAATATTATACCTAAAAGATAAAATAAATTAATATGTTTAAACATCAAATTAGCTAACATTTTTAAAACGTTTTCTTTTTACCATATTCCTGGTTCAAATCATAGAAAAGTGGGCTTATATCTCTGTTTCCAAACTCATCAGCCTGGTTCACCAGAGCCTGTTTGACGGTTCTGTAACCTGCCAGAACCACCACCCTCTGTGGTCCAAGGTAGACTTGGAAAACAGGTCCATATTTTTTAGAAAGCTGAGAACACATTTCAGGTAAAGGTAAGTCTCATATTTTACAAACTTTCTGTTTGTGTTTTGGAGAATAAATTTACTGACAAACTGTAAATTACTCACATCAAAAAGACTCTGGTCGAGCCTCTTTAGATTCAGCTGAAACAGGTTACCAAACAGAGGAAGAGGTCTGGGTCCTGGAGGTTCTGCCTTTTTTTGGGAAGTGGAGTGAAGAAGGTGGAGGAGCATCAGAGCAACAAAGACCCCAAACAGCAAGACTGAAGTGGGGGACTGAAGAATAATTTCCAACATGCTTTTTTGATCACCGGCGAGCTTCTCCTGAGTCCTGAGACACAAACCTTTTGACTGAGCAGCTTTCCAAAACCTACATTCCAATCTTTCCACAGCTGACAATGGATTTATTTAAGAAAATAACAAAGTTACTGAGAATTAGCAAGAACAGGAAGTTCTGTTACACCTAAAACTTCCTGTTTCATCCCAATTGAAAACTGCAAAGCTAGTGTGTGTGCGTGTGTGCGTGTGTGTGTAAAATGAGGTGCATCTGTCATTGTCTGTCGTATTTATTATAGATTATGTGCTTGCTTTAGTATTCCGAGTTTTGGTTAGTTTACTTCCTGTTTTATTTTGTAGAACATTTACTTTAGTACAGTTACTTTTACGGTACTTTTTTTTTTTTTACAGTAGGTCAATCACTTCTTTGATCCCTTGCTTATTGTGAGTTTTCTCATTTACGAAAAAAATATTTGTCATTTAATTAGAAGTATTTTCTCAGAGGCAACAACACTCAAAAATCTCAATATGCAACGGTCAAGTTTTATTTTAAATGATAGAAACTGAATTTTATTTAACAGTACATTACTTTTTGATGCAGTCACAGAATTGGCATTTCTTATTCCTACACATCTGAGAAGCTTGATCAACTCAAATCTCAAAAGGTGCAAAGTTTCAAGTAAACAGTCACACACTGCTCTATTTATGTAAACTGAATTCGTGCAAATGATTTTTTTTCTCCACTCCGAAGAAGGAATTTGGTTTAAGGCATTTGTGCTTTTAAGTTGACCTGGTCCACATGAGTTTTGGTCACATGCATGAAAATGTGAAAAGGAGAGAAATCGATAAGGGATTAGAATCAATACTCCACTGTACTGCAGCGTTTCAATCTATCTCCAGTCACCCTTTGATCAAAACGATTAAATGATTGATCAAAACTGAGTCATCTTGACCCAAGGACAGAATAAAAAAGAATTTTCAGTGAAGACTTGAGCTTGTGTTGTGTCTGAATGTTACAGTCAATGGTCTGTTATTACTCCTGGTCACTGGATGGCACTGCTGTGACAGCGTAGGACAGAAGCGCTTGCAGAACAGACAGTTTCTCAGATGACAAGCACAACTGTTTGACATAAATAAATGAGCTTTAAAAGAAAAAAAAATACAGAAATCAGTGAAATATTTGCAGATAAAAACAGTTGCAGTGTTTGCTGCCTTAAAATAAGCAGTAAAAATTGTGGTAAATCAAATTTTTAAAAAAGATTGTCATAAGACTGCAGTCCTTTATGTAATTTCATTTGTATGGTTTGACATGATTCCTATATAAGTGTTTATTATTTATTACCAGAGATTTTACTAGAATAAAAAACTACCATCTGTCAAATATAGAAGTTAGAGTGCTGAGGAATGTTCTTATGTTGTCAGCAAGCCTTTCATTTAAAGCTAACTGCAGCCGTTTATAATTCTTTCTCTGAATTCAATCTAATTTTACAACATGGATGTACAACTTTTATACAGAGAAAGAAAAACAAACAAACAAACATCAGGCTCCCATCTTCAGTGGCGACGGACAGCACGCAGCTGCTGACGTTGAGGAGCAAGAGTCAAACCTACAACTGGTTCCAGATCCAGTTCATCTTCTGAAACTCCAGGTGAGGGAGTGAAATGAAAATGTTGAAGGAGAGAGGCAAAGAACAGGAAGAGCTCCATTCTGGCCAGGCCCTCTCCGAGACACACCCTGCGACCTGCAAAGCAGGGAAAACTGTGTTACACAAAATATTCTTACTTAGGGTTTTAGTTACCTCAATTTTGTATTCATGTAAAAATTCCCATTTATTGAAATTGTAACAGATCTTAAGTGACAGCTTTAGGGATGCATTAGTGGATTTTTTTGTGAACGTAGCTATTGCATCCACAACAACAAACAAGAAGTATTGTGTCAACTGAGCTGGCATCTTTTGCTGCATGTCAAAAACTTTTTGTTTTTCCACTAAAGAATGTAGTAGGTCTCACAAAATGTTAAGATAATGAGGAAAAAAGTCAATTTTTTTAAATACTGAGCTTCAGCAAAGTACCTGCAGAAAAGGGCATGAAGGCATCTCTCTTGATGAATTTACCCTCTTTATCCAAGAAATGAGACGGGTTAAAACTGTGAGGGCTCTCCCATGCACTCTCATCATACAAGACAGATGTAAGGAGAGGAAACACGGTTGTTCCCTGCAGATAAACAAAAAAATGGACATCACAAAAACAAAAGGCTTGTGTCAGATATGGAACAAACTTCTGATTAAACTGGATCAATCAGTCTGACCTCTGTAATGTTGTAGCCTTGGAAGGTGAGATCTTTGGTTGTTGTGTGAGGAAGAGCCAAGGGAGCGATGTTTGCAAACCTCTGGGTCTCGTGGAGAACAGCATCAGTGTACGGCAAATTTTTCCTGTCCTCTATTCCAATCTGACGGCTTCCCACCACCCTGCTCAGCTCCTCCTGAACACGATCTGGAAGAATATTCAAAATTACAACCAACCATTTCTATTTAACTTTTAATTTCAACATGTGACTTTAAAACTGCAGCTCTAGGAAGATTTTCCACACCTTGAATATGAGGAAACTTGGCCATGTACAGGACGCACCACTTTAGTGTAACTGCTGTGGTATCAGATCCAGCTGCAAACAAATTAAACACGCAGTACAGCAGGTTCTCGTCGTGGTAGTGCGAGCTCTTGACATCAAAATCCCAGTGTAACACAAACAAACAAAGATAATTATTACTTGATATTGACAGCTTGGGAATGGAAACATTGAAGTGTGCTTACTTTCAGATGTTTCTTACGGATCAAAAATGCATCCACAAAGCATCTGCAAATCTCTGGATGCAGAGTTTCTTTCAGGTCTGCAATTATCTTTCTCAGGTCTGCCTTACCAACTTCAATCTTCTTCATCAAATCCCTCCAGGTTATAAGGAAAGGGCCCAACCACGGATATAAATTGTAAATCTAAAATGTAAGATGTTAGATAATTAAAGACCCCTTGAGATATTCAGTCTTAACACTTTCATATATGGACCCCATTTGTGCAAAATGATATAAAAAAAGGTATTTATGTCAATCTATCGTAGTTACCTGAAATTAGAAAAAGACATGCAAATTCTGTCTACAGACATTAAAAAAATATTCATTACAAAATACTTTCCAAACAATTTTAAAAAGCTTATATATATATATATATATATATATATATATATATATATTTGTTTGGTTTTGTTGCAATCAAAGTAACTCTACCTTACCATGATGGAAACTGATCCAGTCAGGTGAATTGTCTCATGGTCTCTCTCCACCATCATTTGGAAGACCGGGTCTTTGTATTCAAATCTTTTCCCAAACATCAGAGCTGATATCACATTTGAAGTAGCATAATTGATGGCCTGAGTGTTGTTGAAAGCTTTACCTGATGCAAAATAGAAAAATAAATAGCATACAAGTTGATGAAATGACTAGTAACTATAATTGGGTATGAAATAGCTTAGGGCTTTGTTTCTGAAATTGTGTTGTGTAGCTGCTTTCTTTTCATTTTAAAGCCCAAAAAATAGCCTACAACTAATGAAGCCATTCTGTAGTGATGTTACAATAACTGCTACTCATTTCTGTGAAATCAACTTTCTGCAGTGTTTTAAAAGTTACCTTCAAATTGTTCTAATTCTTTTATCAAGTAGTGACATTCCTCGATAATTATCTCTTCACTCATCCTTTTGCCCATTCCAAAATCTCTCAGCGTTTTCAGAGCAAAACGCCTCATTTCTTTCCACGAGTCCCCATTGGAAAAGATGATACCTGAAAACAGAAAAAGGTTCATTAAAAACACCAACAATTTGTTTTAGCAACATTTGATTTTTTTTTTTACCATGTCCCTGGTTAAAATCATAAAACAGTGGAGTGATTTCTCTGTTTCCAAATTCATCCGCCTGGTTCACTAGAGCTTCTTTGATGGTCCTGTAACCTGACAGAACCACCACCTTCTTTGGTCCGAAGTAAACTTGGAAAACATTTCCATATGTTTTGGACAGCTAAAAAAAAGGCAGCTCAAATAGTGAGACTTGCAGTTTACAAACAAGAAATGTTTTACAGTAAATTACTCACATTGTAAAGACTTTGGTCGAGTCTCTTCAGATCCACTTGGAACAGATTACCTAACAGAGGAAGAGGTCTGGGTCCTGGAGGTTCTGGCTTTTCTTGGGAAGTAAAGTTGGAGTAAAGAAGGTGGAGGGCCAGCAGACCAACAAATATCCCAAATAGTGAGAGGGAAGTAGGGGACTCAAAAACAGCCTGCCACATGTTCACCTGTGTGCTTCTCCTGAGTCCTCTGAGACACAAACCTTTTTGTCCTAAAGCTAAATTACAATTGCTTCACAGCTGAGAACCTAAACCCTGAAATGAAAAAAATGTCACAACCAGAACTTCCTGTTTGGTCATAGTACAAAAAAATTACACTTTAAAAGAAAGAAAAAAACATTCATTTTGTTTGGCTTGTGGTAGGTTTGAAGTTAAACATAATAATTTTTTACAAACAGGAGAAAGGAAAAGGTCACCTGCCAGAGTCTGTGGGGTTTTGTTTGAAATGACCTTTCCCAGTTTGGGTCAGTTTACTTCCTGCTTTATTTTGTAGAGTTGGTACATTTTTGTTGGTTTTCCCCTTATGCTGGATTTAGTTTGCTGTTTGTTCACACCTGAGATCTTGAATTTCACTCTGATTATACCTGTTCCTGCAGGTTCCTGCTTTTCTTTATACATGGCTTTATACAAGACTATTTTGATATATTTTTTGTTGTTCCAGATGCATTTAAATTTCAGTCTCGCTCTTGGTTATTATTGTTTTTTTTTTTTTTTCAATTTTCATTTTATTTTGAAAACTAATGTCTTACAAAAACAGGACATCTAGAATTTTCATGAAGGAGGGGTGAGCTTTGCGGACCTCCGAGCCTTAGACACTGACTTTTCGCCGTCCCCTGTTAACATTTCTTTATCTGCAAACAGCCTCTGGGACCTGAAATTCCACAGTTTCAAGAGCAACCTGGCCTGAATCTATCATATTGTCAATCTAGACATAAGGCAAAATCATTCAATGCAGTAAGAATGTTGCCAAATCATGGAAAATATCTGCATAATTTGAAAAAGTTTCTATGTCAAGACAATACATTTTAACTCAAATTATGCAGGTAACATAAAAAAAACTGTGATTTTACATAATGTCAGAATAAAATTATTTATTTTACATGGAATTTATTATGATTTATTTCATGGTATCAACAAACCAATAATTTGAATTTCAGGCAATTATTAACTGTTATAAATATCCCCATACTTTTGGGATATAAACAAAATACAATTAAGTAAACTGATCTCTAATCCTCAGTGGCGACGGACAGCATGCAGCTGATGAGGTTTAGAAACCAGAGTATAACCTACAACTGGTTCCAGATCCAGTTCATCTTCTGAAACTCCAGGTGGGGGAGTGAAACGAAAATGTTGAAGGAGGGAGGTGAAGAACAGGAAGAGCTCCATTCTGGCCAGGCCCTCTCCAAGGCAGGCCCTGGGACCTACACAGATGGTGCAACATGTGACGCAGGTGTCAATTCATCTGATTAAGCATGTGGTTTATATTGGGGGGCAGAAAGCAACTTTGTCATGGCAGTAGACTGAACTTCAGCAAAATACCTGTAGAAAAGGGTATGAAGGCATCTCTCCTGATGAATTTTCCCTCCTTATCCAGGAAATGAGACGGGTTAAAACTGTGAGGGCTCTCCCATTCACTCTTATCATACAGGACAGAAGTGAGAAGTGGAACAACTGTTGTTCCCTGTAGGTAAACAAAAAAGATATATGCAAAATAATAATAATAATAATAATAATATAACATTAGACACAGGAGAAATCAACATTTTGTTGAAGTGCATTAGAAAGATGCTACTGACCTCCTTGATGAAGTAGTCATGTAAGGTGATGTCTTTGCTTGGGGTTTTAGGAACTGCCAGAGGAGCGACGTTTGCAAACCTCTGGGTCTCGTGGATAACAGCGTCGGTGTACGGCAAATTCTTCCTGTCCTTTATTTGAACCTGGCGGCTTCCGACCACCCTGCTCAGCTCCTCCTGAACACCATCTGATGAACGTTAGAATTAAATGCAATCTGTGAGTATGTATAAGACTTATCTAATATTAAACTTGAAATTGTAACAAGGAGGTGTGTGTGCACCTTGAATATGAGGAAACTTGGCCATGTAAAGGAGACCCCAGTTTAGAGTTGTTGCTGTCGTTTCAATTCCAGCACTCGTCAAATTGATCACACTGTGCACCAGATTTTCATCATGATAGTGTGAATTCATGATGTCAGAATCCTTAAATAAAACAAAGTTACGACACAATTGGTCAACATTTGTAGCCATGCAGGGAATGAACACTTTGGAGTTATGACTCCTCACCTCCAGTTGTTTCTTGTGGATCAGAAACGCATCAACAAAGCATCTGCACACCTCGGGGTTCAGAGTTTCCTTCAGATCTGCTATGAGCTTGGAGTTGTTTGCCTTCAAGTCTTTCACGGTCTTCATACAATCTCTCCAGTTTTTAAGGAAAGGGCCCAGCCAAGGAATTATGTTGTAAATCTTCAAAGTTCCATAATAATATAAATCAATTTTAATTCAAACATATAAAATCCTAATCAATAATGATCTTCTACAAATCATCTTACACTTGTTTTGGTCATTACTCATGCTATATGTTGGCGAAATTTTTTTTTATATGATACTCTTGTAAAATATGCAAAACTTCACATTTTTAAGACAAGTGACACTTCATTCTTTATCATATCTATCATGGCCCAGAAACTGGACCAGAATTTCAGACTGACTTTATAGAAAATGTCAGAAGATAACAAGACAGGAAATCCCCATCTTGTTGACTTTTATTCATTTATTTCAAAAAAAGGGGATCTCAGGGAGGACACAGATCCAACGTACAGAATCTGTTTGCCTACAACTTTTAAAACAATATATTTGAAAGAAGCTTATCAACAAGGAAAAACATGGCCACCAATGTAATAACTGGTCGGTCATAGCACTTAGGACACATTTTCTTGAAGTCATGAAGTACCTGTATAGAAGCTGATCCAATCAGACGAACCTTCCTATTTTCATTCTCCACCAACGTTTGGAGGTATGGATCTTTGTATTCAAATCTTTTTCCAAACATTAGAGCTGATATTACATTTGAAGCAGCATAATTGATGACACGAGAGTTGCTGAAGGCTTTACCTGGGAAAAATTAAAACGCATGATTTGGTTAGGCAATTGGTTTATGTGGGAACTGTAAAGTTTAACAGCTTCTGTTGTTGAATCATAGCCATCCTATTGTGCGAGTACTTTCACAAATTCACCATCAAATTGTTCAAATTCTTTAATCAGATAGCCGCATTCCTCGATAATTATGTCTTCACTCATCTTTTTGCCCATCCCAAAATGTTTCAGAGTTGTTAGAGCAAAGCGCCTCATTTCTTTCCATGAGTCCCCGTTGGCTAAAATGACACCTAAAAACAAATTGGGTTGGTTAAAACACAAGTATTTTATTTTAGTAGCCTCTAAAATCTCTTTTTTTACCATGTCCCTGGTGCATATCATAAAAAATAGGAGTGATTTCTGTGTTTATGAATTCATCCGCCTGGTTCACCAGAGCTTCTTTGACGGTCCTGTAACCTGCCAGAACCACCATCTTCTTGGGGCCAAGGTAGACTTGAAAAACTGGTCCATATTTTTTGGAAAGCTAAAAACACAATTCCGCTATGGGTGAAATTCACATTTAACAAATAAAATAATTTTGTCTATAATAAAAAGTTCAATCTTATGACAAAATGTAGATTACTCACATCATAAAGACTTTTGTCGAGTCTCTTCAGATCCACCTGAAACAGGTTACCAAACAGAGGAAGAGGTCTGGGTCCTGGAGGTTCTCGTCTTTTTTGAGAACTGAAATTAGAGTGAAGAAGGTGGAGGAGCAGCAGAGCAACAAAGACCCCCAACAGTGAGACTGAAGTGGGGGACTGAAAAATATCTTCCAACATGTTCCTATGATCACTTGTGAGCTTGTCCTGAGTTCTCTGAGACCCAAACCTTTAGGCTGAGCAGCTGTCCAAAGGTTAGATTCCAAACCTCTTCACAACTGATCATTTAAATTCTCAGTCAAAAGACAAATTGACTGAGAATGAGCAAAAACAGGAAGTTTTGTCACTTTCAGAATAATTTTTTATCCTGATTAAAATCGAATTTGTTTCTCAAAATTGCTTCAAATTGGATAGAAACTATTTAAAGGGGCACTTCCCTCTTTGTGGTTTGGTCATTTTTACTTCCTGATTTATTTTGTAGAGGTGTTTGTATGTATTAGGTATTTCTGGCAAGTATTAGTTTGCTGGCTGTGTACATAATGTTTATTTTTTTATGTGGGTATCCTATTAATTCTGCTCCTTGTTTTATGACAACATCTTACATACCGGTTTTTAAGTGTACAATTGTTTTGGCTGTTAAACGTCTGCATATAAAAAGCACTGATTAATTGCCAAAGAAGAGCCATATGGTCAGCGGTCAGTGCTGTGGTCTTGTCACTTGTCATCCTGAGGCAGCAGGTTCTCATGTTCTGTCAGGAAAGGCATGTGGTGTAAAATAAAACAAAGATTCTGTTGTAGCTTGTTTGTTGAGGCGAGCCTGAGGAAGAAAGCGGCTGAAAGAAGAACAATATATGTTCTTGAAATGTGAGAATATTTGACTCAGTGTGACTCGTCCCATTTTGTTAAAATTTTAAAGGTGTCCTTGGAGTTTTTGAAGGAGACTGTTGTTTCATTATTGTCTGATGTTGGATTGTACCTGTTCAACAGTCCTGGATCATTTGTTGTTCTAACTCTTTAGATACTTTTCTGCAGAAAGGTATCTGATAACAGATGTTAAATGGTCCCTCTCCTTTCTAGTGCGGTAGTGTTTATAGTTTTCAAAAGAATTTTATATTGTTCTGCTATTCTTAGCAAGTTTCTGCTACTTTTAGGATCCTGTTAGTCTTTAGAAGTAAATTATAATTACGTTCAGCGATTTTGTGTGTGTGTGTGTGTGTGTGTGTGTGTGTGTGTGTGTGTGTGTGTGTGTGTGTGTGTGTGTGTGTGTGTG
>JAVKLF010000021.1:7618225-7642881 GCA_034783495.1 Millerichthys robustus
GGGAAGGGCAGCTGTCTGCCTCAAATGGTTGTAGTCAGAAAAGAGACATAATCAACGATTATCTGTAACAATGACTTTAATACTATGTGATGGAAAAGCATTAAAACGGAATCAAATTACAAAGCTTGAAACTTTTTTTTATTTGAACTCAGTACAAAAGATACATATTCACATTATGGAACATAGCGAACTGTAAAAAAAAAAACCTATATCAAAAAGAAAAATACCTTTTTTGGAATGAAGCAAATACAATTTCAAGTAGTAGTGGCATGTTATGCGTCTTAGAAATATGTAAATTTGAAGGCAAGGAAAACAAAACAGTCAGCAGTAACAGTTTAAAATGCATTTACAGTCAGTCACAATCATTTTGATATAATGTCCTTGTCCTCTGTATCCTAAATGAGGCATATAATCATTTGAGAAGCTCATTGGGTAATAATTTTCCTCTAGTGTGTTACCTTAGATTTGTGTTAAAGACAAAAAACACAAACTGAAAAAAATATATACTTCCTCAATACTGAATGTTCAAAGTAAAATTAGGAAGCATGGTACATTTCATTTCATTGCACACATGTGATGACATAAAAGTGCTCGACTTGATTAAGTTTGGAGGGAAATTATAGTCTGAGCTTCATGTTACATTTAAACACTGATGGCTGTGCACCTCTAAAAAAGTTGAAAGTTTGGCTTCTTGATTAGTGAATAAACTAACATCTGTACAGGCCTGTTGATGGGATTAGTGTGCCACAGGTAAAAAATGAAATGCTCAACTGTTGTAGAACTAGACTGCAGCCAACACAGACTATAAAGTGACATATTTCATAGCTCGGTTTCTTTAAACAGATGCCACTGAAAAGACAAATGACACCACAGTACCTTTGGCAAAGATGCAGAACGAAGAACAAAGCAGAGCAACAAGAAGTTTGACAATATTTTTTAAGGCTTCAGATGCAAACAACTGCCCAACTAGAACACAGTAGTCGACCTTTTAGGGGATAAATGTTACCAAATACAAGAATACTTGTACAGACAGTGCATAACAGACACTACAATAACCAAAACTGTCTCAAAAACCGACAGCTGCATTTTCCCACCTAAAAAAATTGTTGAGGTTTTGTTTCTTTTTCAACTATCAAACGTGATCTGAGATAGGTTGTTGTAGAAAGCTGAAATTCATCAGGCTCCTGTGAGAAGACAAGTCATATTCCAGTGGTTTTAGAGCTGACTGTATATCTCAGTTCATGGGAGGTATTTTTAATCAGTCCCTGCCTGTAAACATGTCAATGAAATGTAACGTGATAGAAAGATAAGTTTCTAAGTAATTCTTATTCATGTTCATTTTTCCCTTTCAAGCTTTTAAACTCAAAGTCTTTTGATCGACCAGTTCAGACTCACAGATTTTGAGGAACATTGAGAACAGACAAAAAGTGCTGCAGGTTAGAAACTGAGCAAGTGGTTTTGAGGAGTTTGTGGTCAGTGGAATAATTCCTTCTTACAAGCTCAGGAACCCTGCACTGGCAGAGAACTTCTCTCCTTCCAAGTCCTCTTCTCTTTCCACCTCACCACCACTGTGAGCTGCTGTGTTCTTCCTCTTTACTTGTTTGGTGGAGGTGCCCCTGGGCCTCTGCATGGGTACCAAGAGGCGGAAACCTGGCTGAGCGTTAGCAGAGACCGCGCCCAGGGAGGTGGTAAAGGTCTTGAATGTGAATGGTGTGAAGGTGGATGATGAGGAAGAGGAGCATGTAGACGAGGGGCTAACGCTCTGGACGGAAAAGTATCCTGAACTACGAAGATCTGCTGAAGAGGAGAGGGGTTTTTGCAGATCTTTGTTCGCCTCGCCTTGTGTGTCACAGAAGCTGTCTTCATCGCTGGACAGAGCTCTGCAGTGTTCTTCGACGTCTGCATCGGTCAGTGGGTGCAGTTTAATGGAAATCAGTGAAGCTATTAAAAAGAGAGTTAAAAAGAAATTAGAAAGGCATACAAAACAAAATCAAAATTCA
The DNA here is from genome assembly GCA_034783495.1 of Millerichthys robustus. NCBI lineage: Eukaryota > Metazoa > Chordata > Actinopteri > Cyprinodontiformes > Rivulidae > Millerichthys > Millerichthys robustus. The sequence goes on from JAVKLF010000021.1 coordinate 7,620,226, forward strand.
CAATTGTTATTTCTTTACTCAGATTATACACGTTAATAAAGATGGAAAATACAACTGCTGAGTCATTTGTAGTCACATTATGTCTCACTGAAAGAGAAGCTCATGCATTATTCTCTTACTTTCCATCTAGATTAGGTCATTTACATGCATTATCTATAAGTCTTCTAATAATCCCATGGGAATAAATGTCCTCAACCCCTTTGTATATTTTCTTGTGCTTACAATCATCATCTTTTTCTCCCTCGCTCTCTTCTTCGCGGTCCCCCTCATAACCGGAGCTGGAAGAGTCCAGACTCCAGTCCAGAATGTCTCCCAGCAGCATCTCCTCCTGATTGGACAGCTCTGCCGTAGGCGTGGTCACCAAACTGCCCCTTTGGGCCTGCATGGTGTCTTCACGTCTCCTTAGGAGAAAGAGAGGTGGACAGGCAGAGGGTTACAGTGAGTCACAGGAGCCTCCACAGATGGTACCAAGATAAACACCTTCTGGACAAAACTGTTCACAGGTCTGTTAGTCACGACATGCAGGAGATAATTAGGACTGCTAAATGAGCAGAGAAAACGTCAGGGTCAGTGGTCGTTTGACTGTTTAGTCTTGTAAAAATATTTTCATGGCTTCGTTGTTTAAGCAGCATAAAATCTACTATTTCTGTCTCTTTTGTTGGCCAGTATAGCAAACCAGAGATCATAGCAAAAGGAGTCAAATCTGTGCTATTTTGGGTTTAGGATTCTTGCTCTGGTCCTGCTGTGTATCGTAGCTTTAACAGCTTCCGTTCTTGGTCTTCTCGTGCAGTCAATTGAGTTATCTGAAATCATCTGACTGTTCATGCATGCAGCAATCAGAAGTGAACATCTCCACTGCCAGAGCCAATTACTAATGATTTTTTTAACAAATGGTATCCCCCATATTGAAGTAACACAAACAGAAACCAAATGTCACATCAATAAATGTGGCCTGGTTTTTCCACATATCTATAAAAATATAAAAATGTCTTGCCTTGTTCATATTGGGCCAAAAATAGTACAATCACCATCACTTGGTTCAGAATATTGTTATTTTTACATATTTTAAAAGGACATAAGGAGAATCTGTGTGCTGGTGGCTGACTCACCTCTTGTTGGTGCTTGATGGGGAGGCCAGGAAGGTGTGGATGTCTGCTGGTTGACCACCAGTGGGACTGGGAGGTTCCATCTGAGGTTCAACTTCAGGAATCTCTAAGATCTGACAGAGCTCCTTAAATTCCATCACCTTGTGGAGATGAAGAAATAAGAAGAAGAAATAAATAATTAAATTCAAGAAAACAATAACAGACATACAGAAAACAAACTGGTGGACTTGAACCTTTCTGATACAGACAAAGAAAGAAATGTATATAATAGAGTACCTTTTCCTTGCTGATTTGCTGGTAGGCCTCATCTTCAAAACGTTGCTTTACACCAGTCAGAGACATGTGTCTGTAGTCTTTGGGAATATCTTGACTGAAGCTAAAGACAAATGGAAGATGGAAAAATAGAGGGGTAAAACAAAATTGAGTTGGATCCACTATAAACACTGCAACAATATAATCAACTCCTAAGAACAAATCTTGTTACATGTCCATTTGAAGATTAGTTTCTTTTTACAATGCTCACCTTTAGTGACTCACTCTGAGACATGTTTCTGTGACACACTTCGAGTACGGTAATGCCTTTGACAGCAGATCTATGTTTTATGCTCCTTTTATAAACATAATGGCCATTTGTTATGTTAGCTTCCTATTTTTAATCAATATGGGTAAACTGACAACAGACTGACACATAACCAGTCAATAGCTGTTTTCCAATTATATACAGAAATGTGAGTTTTACAGTCATGTGTGAGTCATAGTACAGTAACAAAAACAGAAAATGGACAGGAGCCTATTTCAGTTGTAGCTTTGTTCATGGAAACTATTTGTGTTTCCAATCCAGAATCTGCTGTTTGTGAGCAAACAAAGACACATAAATAAACACCTGTGATATGTTTGCATACACACACCACACACACCCACAATCAGTTGAAACAAATGTATTTGGGCAAATTTGAATAAATCAACTCAACAGTTTATCCTACATTTATGGATGTATGGAATTTATTTAAAAGTAAGGAATATTTTCTTTTTTTAGGAACAAGCTATTATATGGCCGGATTTGTCAATGAGTAAGAGCAACTTTGGACCCATGGGGACTTTACAGCAGGACTAATTTCCTGTAGGTGTGCAAACAAGTCTTCAAAATGCAGCTAAAGGTGTGTTACAGTAACTTGTCATGGAAAATAAAGTGTACTAAGAATGCAACTGCTTGGTTATAAATCCAGGCAAAACCTTTATACAGATGAACTTACCATTTGACATAAAGCAGGACAGCAAGCGGAACCAAATCCTGTTTGGAAAAGCCTGTGTATTCGTTTAACAGGGAGGGCCAGACGGGACCTGCAGGCATAATTCAAGATGAATATAAACTTTACACAAAACTAAAATCGTAAATTCGGACAGTTTTATTCCTTGTTTGTGTTATAGGTGCATCGGTGAGTACCATAGTGATGCAGCACCCGTGTAAGGAGAAGTGCAGCACAGGCCAGTTTGGCAGGAGGTGGAGAGACGAGAGCAGAGTAGAGTAGTGACAGTTCACAGATGTAGCTGAATAGGTGAGTGGATCTCCTCTCCATGGGGAGCAAGGACAGCAGCACCTCCCCAAAATCTGGTAGTGTGGGACTCTGGAGCAAAGTGCAAAAAAAAAGGGGGAAAAATGTTTATTAAACTTCAAATTGGATAACTAGCTCCTTCAATACCATCTGAATATTGTACAATTGTAAATATGATTACTTACTCTGATTTTTCCCTCTAAAACAGAAACAACCTCTCCCATCATTCGGACCAAATCTTCATATTTGTATGTGTTGTCTGTGAGCCAAACAGCTTCACGAATGGTCAGGATTTCTTTACTGATGTACCTGGAGGGGGGCGGGGGGGGAACCAGATTAGCCTGATAATCTTAAAAACAGAAGATTTTGTGCATGCCTTTAGAATAAACTTAACATAATATAAAAATAACTATATGAACAATAAGGTCCTGATATCCAAGCAACCTCACCGTGTACAAACCACCATGCAGGCTATTCCTAATAATTGCAGACGAGCCTTGGGGACAGAGCGCAGAGCCAAGTAGCGGTCCACACAACCTACAGTCACATGTAGAGTCAGACTGGAGAAGTCCTTCATTGTGGTCACCTCCACAAGCCAGTCCACCAGGATGTATCTGAACAGATAATGCAGGAAAATATAAAATTATAAGCATTGGAGAAATTTATAAAAATTATATTTGATGAACTTGTTGCATGTAATTCCTAAATAGGACTGTTACAGTAAGGCAAATTACATTGTATATTAGGATGGCATTCTTAGAAACGTTTACAAATGCTATAATTAGATTTTATAAGCTTAGGTGAACATAAAATAGAGCGACAGGGCTATGTTTTGAAAATCTTTTAGAGCTGACAGTACCTTTTAAAATATATGCCCTCTTTAAAGCTATTAAAAACACACATCATGATGGAGTTTCTGTTCTCGTGTACCTCATGGTGTCTTTGATGCCCCGCCTGAGGATCCCCTGAGCACAGTGTTGTTCATTAGAAGAACTGAAAACCTGGGCAACAATGTCAGAGCAGGCTTTGGCCTCCAAACCCAGTGGATTTCCACTGCTGCACACTTTAGCCAAAGACAACTGGGAAAAGAAGACCAAGAGAAAAATAAACTACTAGTTTCAGAATAGATTAAAGCTAAAATGACTAAAATACGCTTGATTGCACTAGTTTGTGCTGTATTTAAAGATTTAGCAATTCAGATGAATCACATTATTATGATTCGTTGTGGTGAGAGGAAAAAAAGAAGTATGTCAGCAACTGTCAAGCCCTTCTGACACAACATGCCATCGCATCAATGAGAACTAAAAGGGAGGAATGGGAAAAGACAAATGAAAGAAAAGCACAAGAGACAAAAACCTGTCAAATGAAAAGTCTCAGAGCTTTTATTTCAAAGCTGGGAGAGAAAAAAACCCACCATGCTGACAAAGAAAGCAGACAGAAAAAAAAGAAGAGAGAAATAACCAAATGGATCATTTCAATTTGTAAACTACCCACCTGTGCCTCCCAGCATCCTTTGCTTGCATAATCCCTGAGAGTTCGAACACACTGCAGATACCTTCCTGGGTCTGCCATCTGAAATTCAAAAACACACATTTTATGTTTCCCTTCATTTTAAAAAACAATCTCCACTACATTTAAACATTTCTTGATTTAGTTGTCAGATTCTGTAACCAATTTAAATAATGGTGCTGTTATTTTAGTTGATGGTGTCACAAAGGGAACTAAAGACAGAAGAAAATGATTTAACTTACAGCTGCTTTGCGGCTGTGCTCCCACAGCAGATAAGAACTGAGGAGACAGCCGGCTTGTGAAGACTCCTCCAGTAAAGATATGGCATTCAAGCGTCTTTCTTCCTCCTGAAAAAAGCAGCAGAGTTGCAGATTTTTAAGACACATCTCAAAGTGATTAGTATTCTTTTTCCTACTCTTGTGAGACAGCAGTAAAATAACAGTCTGACAAACACTGTTTCAGGTAATTATGAATGCTGACGTGTCAAACGACAAAAGCCACAGATACTTAGAGTAATGTACTGAGACTAGTGCAACAATAGCTAAAAGAAAGGGCAATCAATTAATTTGGGTTGCTAATTATCTGTCTAACTTTTATGACAGATTTGCGTTTGAGTCATAGAAACTGAGCAAACCACACCCAGAAAGTCAGATTCAATCACTCACTTCAAAGAGAAGCAAAACTCGGGCCAAACAGTGCAACAATGGACCCCTCTTCTCCTGCAGAGAAAAAGAGAACAATTGGCATCTACACACTTTAAATAATTTACATTACCCATGGATTTCTCCTTAAATGTACGGAAAATAGAACCAAATAAATCTTTACAGCTGTGAATGTTATGCATTACGTCACCTGTAGTTACTAAAGATTTATTGTTTGTCAACGAAAAGTAAAGATGTAAATTAAGAAATGAAGTTTGCCTGTGGCTGTGTGTTTGCTTTTCCATAATGACAGCAAACTATCTCATGAACTACTTGATTGGTTTAATTAAACATCAGAAAGCAATTACTGAATGTACATCTGCAACTGATGAACTTTTGGAGTTATCTCAATTTAATACGGCTACAACAGCTATTTGACAATAGCAAACACAAAAACATAGTTGTAACTCAGTCAATTTTAAATATATTAAGCTTTAATTTGCTGTGGTTGTAGCTGAGAGTCATACATGACACATAGAAGTTGGCAAGTGACATGCATTCCTTCGAAGATGTTTAGCCTTTAATTTTGCCCAAGAAGCAGTCACAAATACTCTGATTTGGCAACAGCAGAACCTACCATGTTGTTATCACACTCAGCCTTGAGGCGATCGAATACCACGGCCTTGCAGCAGCTGCCAGTGGGCGACCACGGTGGACGGATAAACACCCATGTGAAGGGATCAGCTTTGGGAGAGCGGAGGCTCTCCGCCAAACTGAAGAAGTGGGAGGCTTTTCGACCACATACATCCGCTCGCCCCTCATCACTCAACAACGCTAGAGGAAAGAAAGAAGGCGAGCGTGAAGAGCTGTAATCATTTCATCAAGATGGTTTAGGCTCCGACATTAAACTGACATTCATTCCACCAGCGTAAAAGCAGTATATTTACTGTACACTGAATGGGTCAAAAATAAGTTCCCTTACGTCCTTCGTTGTACAAATAAGCTATCCCAAGTTTCACAGCAGCTTCAAAGTTCCCTTTTTCTGCAGTTCTGAAATGAAACAAACATTTTACATTAACAAAACTTTAAGGCAAAAATGAAAGCCCAGCATTCCTTGGAGGAATGCATATCACCCGCTGCCTTTCATACCACAGCATCAGACTAAGATCATATCATGTTGAAGAATGACAGAGTTCTAGCAGCTTTGGTCAAATTATGAAAACAGCATTTTTGTCACAAAGTATGTGCAATTCATGCTAAAATTTTTATTTCACCCAACGATTAGAACTTATAGTATGTGTTGTAATTTACTGTCAGCTACAAACACACCATATATTAGCATTGTAAAATTGACAGAATTTTAGCAATTTTTGTATCGTAGAAGTTTAGTCGACTGTGGCAGCCATCTTAAATTGGGTTGACTCCAATGATTAAGAACCTGTAGATGTACTTTTAGTAAACACTGAAATATTTCAGCTGCTCTAGACTCTAGTCTAGTTTTTTCAGTGGTTTATGATATATTTTGCTAACGGACAGACACACACCATTGACACAAAAAACATTGTTGTCTACCTTTGCCTTTCAGTGGCAGGTAGTAAAATTGTGTATATTTGCTTGATTTGACAGAATAAAAGATACCTTTCAAACAGCCATAAGGTGTTGGGGGATGGCCACTTTTCTCTGAAACTGACCCTGGCCCACACACTGGAGTGGTTGTCAACAATGTCCCGCAGCTGAGAATGAACCTAAATCAAAAGACAAGCAGATTGGTCATCTGAGCATGCGTCCGTGAGATGCTGAACCCTGAAAAAACCTGAGATAATTCAGCACATACATGTTACAGGTTGGTAGGTTAACTCACCGCTCTAACAGACAGCAGGTCCTCAGCAGAGAGACACTGGAGGACACAGAGAACTATTTCCTCAGGTAGAGACAACAAGGTCAGGGTTGAAGAACGTTTACGGACCCGCTTCCTCGCCGGAACTGAGTAGCATTTTGAACAACGGCAGTGGACAACTGGAAATAAAGAAATAACTTACTCAGCTAATGCACGTTTAACACACAGATTTATATTCAGACCAATTATGCTGCAAATATTCTTAAAAGGTGCACACACAAATTTTACTTAACATCTAAGTGCAAAGCTGGCAAACTAATTCTCACAGACACTTCAGACAAATATTTGTACTTCATTTAAAAGATGGTGACCATTAGGGTCACCTTGTAATAAGATTTTGAGGTAGAAAAACAAATAAAATCTAACATAATACATCACAAATTGCCATTAAAAGGAAATTGTGAGACATTCTCATACTTTCTGAATAGTTTTCTGTTCACAAGTCCCACTTCAACTTTACTACTTGTCAGGGAGAAACCACTTTTTTCCTACTGTCTAAACATGTTATTTCTAGTTTTATTTACTAACAGATTTCCAGACTGAAATCCTCACAAGCATAAATAGAGATTTAGTCATAAATTCCTGAAGTTTGTACAAAACATACCTATAAAATTCACTGTGTAATGAAGCAAATAATGTTTAGTTGATCGGACAACACACAATTATTCCTGCTTTTGCATTACTGAGTTAGAACCTAAACAATAATGTAATAATCTGAACAGGCAATGGTGATATTTTTGTGTATTAGTACTCAAGTTTAAACATTTTTACCAAGTAAGGCAAACTAGGTAGGTGGTTAACTCAAACTTTCTGATTAAATATGAAAATGTTTTAAAGTAATGTCCATGGTATGTGATTATATTGACGTGAATAAATAAGAAAACAAATGATAGGATATTTTCGCTGTAATATTAGGACCAAGCTTCATCAATGTACTGAACATTAGTGAGCGCCCAAATTTCCCTCCTGTGGTTCAGTAAAAGTAGCGTTAACCTGTGACCTGATAGTATTATTTTATACTTAAAATATTTGTTATTAGTTATCACAAACGATAAGATTATTATTTTAAAACTAGCCGGGTTTTTTCTGCTTAAATATTTACAAATTTTAGCAAACAGCTACTGCTGGTTCAGCTAACGTTTTTAGCTGTCAAGAAACTTAGACAAGCAGAAACTCCGGAGCTATAATGATCGAATATGGGGTGTGAAAGTCGTGTTTTAGATTAAATATACACCATACTTTGCTGCTAAGGATATGTTACGATGAAAATTTACTTACCGCCTGCTTTCATTGCAAGTAGTGATCTTTCCCTAAGCACAACGCTTGTAGTAACACCAAAGAGCAATTTTGAAGTAGTGACAAGCTAATATAATTAAAGCAGGCTAAATCAGCGAAAGTTTTTACTAGAGTAAGAATTATACAGTGTTATAAGTTAGGTTGTGGCTGACTAATAACTACACAAGTTATCTAAATTCAAATTCAAGCACGAGTCCTGACTTGGGACCGCCCCAAAGTTACTCTAGGACCGCCGGCGCCCACGGTTTAAACTCCACGTTCAATTTGATTTGTGAGAAGCGATGACGCCTATCTACGACATTTCAGCCATTTGATTGGCCAGTATGAATAACAATGTTAGCGATTGGACAAATGTTACAAATTGTAAAATATAGGAAGCTCATTGGAGAACGCAATGCGATTTCGAAGTACGCGCTTTACGGTGGACATACATGATTGGTTAACCTGATTGCAAATGCGCCCGCCTCTTATAAAAGAATTATGGGAAATGTAGGTTGACAGTAACGTTGCGTTTAAAGGTACCTTATTTAAAGGGACATGAGCCCGATTGGGTATCAATAACTTAAATGTCACACAAGTCATTGACACCCACATAGAAATCATTGGTGGGCATTCTGTTAGGTCAGTGCGTCTTTGTGCCGCATTTGATTATCACTCGCTACCGAAAACGATAATGATTTTGGCTGTGTCTCTGTGTGTAATAAAACCTAAGCATCACAGTAATTAGATTTCACTAATGGAAAGGCAAAAAACAAAATATAGATGTTGCTATGTCTGCATATCACATATAAAAGATTGTATGGCCAAGTGGTGATGTGAATGAATGCAGCAATTGATTAATTTGGCCTTTGAGGCAACTTTCAGAGGAAATAACGTAATTCAGACTTTATTGACAATAAATAAAGTGCTCTCTCAGATGAGTAGTGTCTCTCTTGATTGCTAGTCTTTTGAAAGGGGACACAAAGAAACAAGTGCACAGTGGGAGTCATCTTTTGTCCCGTTCGGGCTAATTATTGATCTTCACGTCACCTGCTAATCCAATTTAATCACCACAAACAAGGTCTTCTCTTGATCACTCAATGTAAGGATAACAGGAGAAAAACATCATTTGATGTAATTCCTGAAGGCACTGTTTTATAATTAGGCACTTACACAAGTGATGGCGAACAAAGGCAGACACTTTCTATTATTTCCCCATTCCCTTTTTGAGAATTGTAGCCTATGTATTGCTCTGGTTAACACTAAAGGTAGGGTGATCAGATTATCTTGTAGCTGAGTGACCTCAGTTGGGGCAGGGGCTCTTGCATCCACAACTAGATGCAGTTTCCATAGAAACTCCAACCCATCTCTACCATATTTTCAGAAAAAAGCACAAAGTGAATGGCAAGGGGCAAGCAATTAGAAAGAACATTTAACCCTATAATTAAAGAAATTACACCACACACAGTGTGGGGTCTACAATTTCTTTACCCATAGTATATATTAGTTTAATTTTACTCAGAAACGTGTCACACCAGAGGAAGAAAATTTTTCCTGAGAGATAATAAATCTGATTTTGTAAGAGATGGCCCAACAGAAAAGGCATGCCATAAAGAGTAAATAATTTCCACCCAAAGAAGCAACATTTCCTTTTCATTTTCATTCATGATAATGAAGATGATTTAAATTCAGTTCATGAGACAGTGTTACTCAGTCATTAGCTCTTCTCATTACATCTAAAGCCTATTCATCACATTTGCTTATATTATAATGCCAGCACTGAGTTAACATTTTAATGTTATTTTGCCTTTGATTTGATTCAGCTGTCTGGCCCAGCGTGCATTAAAGGCACTCATTGCAATGTCATAAAGACTGGTCAAAAAATAGTAGGAGAAAGAACGTGATTTGATAGTTTATGTCTTTACATTAAAAATCTTATGCATCCATTTTCTCTTAGCTGCTTTTTTCTTTCTGGGCCATTGGGGTTGTTGGTGCCATATTTGCTTACCTACACAAACTACAGTCATTCTGATGTAGGTCAGTCACATAATTCAGACTGCACATGGCTTTAAGTACAGTAGATTCTGACTTGTTCTTTGTTTACAGTGAAGGTATACCCACATTTCAGAATTACATTGCAATACATCTGGAAATCAACTAAAGTTACCATTTTACAAAGTACACATTTTTATGTAGTTCAGGATAACCTTTTTTAGGTGTAGTTTCACATTTTGCAATGAGTAATTTGAAATTTGTGTCTGCATCCATCGCAATAAGCAACTGTATCAGAAACAGAAATAAAATGTAACTTTATCCCTCTGCTATGATATCAGTTGGAGCTGCAGGCAGTGACTAATTAGTAACAGAATTGCCTTTTGCACAGATGCTGCTGATTGGAAGTTTGAATTTAACACAAATAAAACCATCACGCCCCAGGTGGCTTGAATCCAGATTTCATAATGTCACATTGCTCTGCCTGTTGCATCTCTAAACCAATGTCAGTTTTGTGTAATGAAAGTTTGATAAATGCCAAATAGTGCTGAATGCTTGTGTCCGAAGCCAAGTCCATGGAGGAGCAGCGGCGGATGAGTTGCTCCCATCTGGTTTCCTGTGATCTGTACTGACCCCTTGCAGTTCAAATGACCACTTCCACCCTATCTGCACTTTGCCCATGTTGGCCCCTCCACCCTGTAGCCTGCCCTAAACTCAGTTCCCTCCACACCCACACCAGTTTCCTACATCATTTCAGCAATACATTCTTAAAAAGTTTAAAACTTTAAATAAACTCCTATTGAACAGAGATGTATAGCTCCTACTTTTATGTTGCATCTCAGTAAGTGAGAGTTTACCAGTAGAGGGAGTAATTTATTCTGGTTAACAGTTTGTGTTCTAAAACAGATTGCTTAAAAAGTTGCTCAATTCTGAACAACTGAGTTAATCTGACATGGGAGGCATAGGTGAGGCTAAGCCCCAATACATATTCTGAGATTGCACAAGATTTTGTTACAAAAAATTGTCATCAACTATTTGGAGGCAACTGTCTAGTTATAGCAAAACATCTTACAAACCACTGGATGGATTTTGCTAAAACCTTTAGGAAATATTCAATAAATGCTTGATGTGTTTCCTTTAAAGACACAAACGTTAACATTTATTTTATACTGTACATATGTAAAGAGTTAAAATTTACATATAGAAATATACAATGCAAATAAAAAAGTTATAGGTACAGTTACAGCACCAAATATTAGAGTGCACAAAAACCAACACACTTTGTGTTACTGGAGTGACAAACAGCAAAGTCAGACAGTATCTGTCTAACAATAGAGGGACACATATCCCTGCAGCAGAGAGAGGTAGGTTTTCTCTTTAAAACTTCAAAAGGCAGGAAGGAAATCACTTCACATCTCTAACAAACCACATCTAGACACCATCCATAAACGTATACTGGCACAATAAAGCTTGATCATTTGTAAGTAACTATGCAAGCAAAACATAGTCAGTGTGTAGTATATAGGAGCGTTGATGTGCAAGCCAAGGCAAGAATATAAGACCACGTACCTCACTTCACGTTTTTGTGTTAGCACTATTTTTCCCTTAACAAAATAATAATAAACCATCACCAGTTTCACGGTTTCTTTTCCTCTAACTGAACAACTCTAATAGAAGGCAAGAGGTTTTTTCAATTTACATATATACTGACTATTGTTATAAACACAGAACAGTTCACGACTGTCTTCAAAAATCAAAACATCAATATTACCAAAATGGTTCTGTTATGCTGTTATGTAAATGAAATATGCTGAAACACCACTTTCTATACTGCTCATCGAAGTGAACAAACCTGCTGAAAGCTCACACACCGTCAGACAGCCGATCCAGACAGCCTGTTATGTTATAATCAAATGTAATGCGATTTCAGGGCTTCTCTCTCATCTTGGTGTTTGGAGGACACCACTGCTACTAGCAGAAAAAAAAGAGAGCTAGACTAAACTAATAATAGAATTTCCTTTGACGTAAACCATGAAAACAATTAAGGGATGTGGTTTACAGTACGCTTGTGCGTCTGACTATTTGCCAATTTTATTTGTGAATAAAGGTTGAAAATAAACAAAGTTTATTCCATTCCTCCAATGTTGGTAGCAATGCAATGTTTTCTGTTAAATAGTAGTGTTCTTTTCAGGAAGAAAATAAATGATTTCCAAGACTTTCCTCATCTTCCTTTTCTTGCCTTTGTTGAAACTAACACAGTCAAGCTGACAATCAGTACGCTGATTGTGAAAAAGGCTTAATGTTGATGTAGAAAGTCTTTGGCTTTTACTGCTACCCCTGCAAGTATAGACACATTTTTCTCAGCATCACTAATCTCCTAGCCTGGATCGATGCAAACCTGATTGACAAAAGTTCTTAATGATCCAGTAGTGTTAGCCACGCCATCTGTGTGGAGATAAGCAGTAATCTGTTCACTTTTAGTACATTGCGCTTGTTCCTTCTGCAGTTTTCAGTCCATATCACATTTAGTTACTTACAAGAGTATTTTAAGACACAAACAAAATGACATTGTGTATCTCATCCCGTGAGAATGCACTGACAGAAAGCTTCTATTCACATATGAGCAGCTACATTCACTCTGTACTTAAAAAAAGAGAAAAAAATAAAGGGAAACCCCCGGAGTCCCTATAAGAGCACAGACTCTTAGAGAACAGCTTTGTATTGAGGAAATTTCCATCTTATCCTTTCCTCTTTAGGAGAGAATACAATGAGATTCTTTGATTAAAAAATACAATTTAATTTTTTGTGAATAAAGGGGACTTCCATTTTAAGATATGCTGAACTGTCCACAGGTTTTATGCACATCTTCTAAGCTATAGCACAATAAACACATGAGTGTGAGTATGTCAGACAATAAGGGTGAAGGATGAAATGCACGGGAGCTGTGTGGACAGTCCTGGTAGGTCAAAAGAGAAAAAAAATCAGGGAGTATAGATTCTCTGAAGTTCAGATGGAAACATGGGAATGTGACAGAGCTTTTTTCCATGAGTGCTTGCTCAAGACACTGAGTAGGAGGGGCCACAGAGAAGCAGGATCAGACAAAATGCCCCTGCAGTGGCGTGTCCCTCACCCCAAGGCAGTGTCCTTTAATAGGGCCCCCCTGTCATAGACACAAGTGTAAATGCTCACACATTGACAGGAAGGTAGCTAGTCAATCAGAAAGTTTGGGCCTCGTCATTTGGAGACGTAGCTACAAAAAAACTTTATCTGCTGCTTTACTGACACATTTTCTTTTTCAGTCATGTGCAAATCTTTAGTTCCTCTGCATTCAAGTCCAGAAATTTCACTTGCACTTCCTCAACAGGTCCTCCGTTTCTGCCCAGCTCACTGTCCGTCCGCGCAGATGCCAGCAAGATCCTCCTGGACTCAAGTTCCAAGTCCCGTTGCGTAAAAAAAGCCCCCAACACATTGCTGCAGTGTCACAGGACGAGTGAATGACGTTGGTGCCCGACGCGGGGCGCGCTGCTTTCTGGGCTGGGTGTCGGGTTGCGGACTTTGGCCCATGTCTGGCCCTTATGGAGAGTCACCTGTCCTGGTAAGAGGAATGCCGTGACTGACGTGGCTAATGACGGCAGAACTGACTCCAGCAGCAGTTCTGCATAGCGTGTTAGGTGTCAGCATGAGCTTTCAGTGGAGAATGCCGAGGGCCTTTCTGTGCATGTAAATATCCATGCGGTATAAATTGCATATTTGTTTGTGTGTCCTCAGTGGTTGTTTTGACACAGGACACCTGCTGCCTGATGATAACAGATTGTGATCCACACAAAAACTGGTCTGGACTAAAAAGATCTTCAGCATTTTGTTCTTCCACTCTTTTTAATATATTAACCTCAGTTGACACCAAACAGCTCAGCCAAACTCTATGATCTAGAAAAGGATTTGGCATTGGGAGGAGGTGACGAGGAAGAATTTTTAGCCAGACCTATAACTTTTCCTCCATGTGGTTCATAGGGGACACTGCTCAGATGTCAGTGACTCTCCCTCCTTCTTTTTCCTCCTCTTCTTCTTGTGGAGAGTCCAACAAGCAGTTGCCATCAGCAGCAGCACAATACCCATGACAAGTAACACCACGGATACAACTTTAGTCTGTGGCAGGTCATTATAAGTGTAGGTCACCCCCGTTCCTGCAACTCCGATGACCAAAGAAATGATTCCAAATGGAAAGATACAGCGATACCAGGACTTCTCCATGCCTCCGGTGGCTTGGGACAAACGTTCCAGGGAAGAGAGTACTTCAGGAACTTTGGCACCACTAGCTTCAAGGGACTGACTCTCCTGCCCTGAGTTCATCGGGGGTTGTGGTTGGCAAGTAAAATGGCCCGTAGTGCAGCCCATCCTAAAATGAGTGGGCTAGCGGATCCCAGCTGGATCAGCTGCGTTGCTTTCGGGGATCCTAATCAGCTCTGGCCTGTGAAAAGAAAAGAAGACAAGGAAAGACAGAAACATCTGTGTGAGACTGAGGAAATTCTTCAAGGTATTATGTCTGGAACTTGCCGCAGGAAGGCCTTTATAGTCAGGGCTGAAAACTACTCACAGTGTCCCCTTCTCGTCTTGCCTCTCTGCAGTGTCTCTCCACACTGGCTGCTGGCTGTTCGGCAGCACATTGTACACTCTGCACACTGTTGTGCCAGGGAGTATATATAACTCACTGAGGGAATGGGAGGAGCAAGAGATGAAACACTGGGTTGTCTATGCGTCATGATTGGTTCTTTTTAGGTGACATCAAACGCTGAAGAAACAAGAATAGGGGTTGAGGAAGCATAGAAAGGGGGAGGGGAGCGAGGTCTTTACTGCTCCTTTTTCCTTCATTCCGTATCACTGCATCTTAATTCAAGTATTTTTTTTCTAGGGGAAATTAAATCCTCCCAGTGGGGACTAAAAAGCCTGCTTGAGGGCGGAAATCAGAGCAGAGGGAAATCTTTGCGCTTCTGCATTTATTACTAGAAACTGGATACATCCGTGTGGCAAATATTCTTAAAATTCTTAAAATGAAGAAATAAAACGTCACAACCTCCCACATAATATATGACAGTCATGTAAACACCTGAAAAACGAATCGCAGCAAAACATCAGATGCACGGAGCTGTTGCTGTCAAAGTGTAAATACACGGGTACCCACTCGTGATGGAAAACAGAGGCAGCCCCCTCTCATTTCCCACCCACACACGCTACAAATGTCAGTTCTTTCAGTTAGTTCTTTCTGAATGAAAGACAACAAGGTAGTAATTAGTTGGCTTTTCATGACAATAACAACATAACAGGTTCATTTTCTTAGATTTGCCGATCTTTTCTTCAAACTTGAAAAACAGAGGTAGAAAAGGTCTAATGTGGGTACAAATCTAAAACACATATCCCTTTTTGTCTCATAGTGATTTATGAGAACAAATAGGATGAAGGAAATAATAGTTTAAACACGGAACATGACTATTTTCATCAAAAAGCAGAATGCTAAATAGTCAAGTCAAACTACTGTTCATTACAGCTAACATATGAACAAAGTGGAAATCTGTGCAGGAAAAGAACCCAAGTTGGCGTTTTAATTACATTTCTTTAAATGTTTCTCTTCATATAGAAATTCTCAGCATGACTTCAGCTTGGCAACACATCTGCTCCCCATAATTAAAGCAAAGCATTCTTCTTCAAAACTGTTAGAGCAAGCATGGCACAAATTAGGAAATACCAAATAACCCTCGGTAAATGAAAGGCATGCTTCTGTCTGAACAGGAAACCTGTTGTTAAGACACTGGAAGGGAAAAACGCTGGATTAGACTGGTCGATCTGTGGGTACAACTGAACGCCGCCTTCACAAGCAGCTCACCCAGCTGAAGACATAAGCCAAAGACAAATAGGAGAGAGAAAGTGAGGAATGTGTTTGTGACAAGCAGGGTTTAGAGAAGAAAGGAGATGTTCAAAAGCAACAGGCTTTTTGAGAAAGAGAAGTGGATTCTTTCAAACGCCGTTTGGTTTCTGTGGATTCAAACTTACATCGTTAAACAGAACTTGAATAAAGAAACATTTAGGGAGCTTTTTTTTAAAAACAGGCGACAACAATGTTGATTCTTCTTAATTTACTGGTGTGTGAAAATGAGTGTGGCAGAAAGAAATATTTTCCATGAAGTTATTTCCTTGGAACTGTTCCCTGCAGCAAAAAAAAGCAGTGAGAACAAAGCAACAAAGTCGTGAGACGTGGTTAACCTGGGCAGGGCTAGGACACACTGGTGGGAGTAGAAAAGCTCTGCTGGTGAAAGTCAAAGCCAGACAGCAGCTGATGTGTGCAGTTTACAGGAAAGCGGAGTTGTGTAGGCCCCACTTCCACTGGGACCTGTGTACAGTGTTGACGTGATCGCTAAAGATGCTTCCCTGCCTCCTCAACTCCCTTTTCACACAGATGTGACGCAGACGGAGCTACATTCACATCCACATGTGGCTGCAGTCCACACTGGGACATTTTCTGGAACAGTTATAAAGCTCAGCTGCATTAATTTGTCCTTCTTGTTTTGTTCACAGCAGGCTATCCGAGACTGAAATAGTCCCCTCCCTTTATAGTCTTATTTTTGCTCCTCTCTTCAGGGAAACATGCCATTTCAAGCTTGTTGAGTGCAGAGAGCCAGGTCCCTGAGCACATCGTCTTTGTGACTCAGCCGGCTCTGGGTGTGCGCGTCCCTCAGTTCGTGTGTGCGACGAGGGTTGGTGCAGCAGAGCTCAAACACCCACGTCCTGCTGCGTGAACCCAGCGCCACCTGTCGCCCAGTCTGCCACAGCCCCTGCCATCCACACGTCATCTTTGGGCATGAGCCTTTTAGCCCCCACTGCGTCTCACATACGCCCTCACATCACATTTGGAGCAGGCAAAACCAGGAATATCAAATTAGAGACCCGATATTGGGCCCATATGTCCAAACATGCAGTGTATGTTTTTTTCTGCTTTACACAAAACCATATGAGGAATACATTAAGGGTATAGACGGATTTCCTCCTTTGCTTCTTGTTTTGACACTAAAAAGCAAACTGAAAACGTAAAGGCTGCAGGATCATTTCACAGCTCACAAGCTTCTTAGAGACTCCAGTTGTCAAACAAACTGTAACTAAAGGAGAATAACCCTGAAGACAGCATGTATCTATTCTGTTTTCAGTTAAATAAATAAATCAGAATAATTATACATCGCTTCGTCATTTTTGTGTGACTGCAGATTCAGCATTTACGTTAATGTTTTGTTTTTCCAAGTATTAACTGTAGTGCATCGTAGTTGAAAAAACAAACAAATAAATAAAACTGTATAGACTTTAATAATTTATAGAAGCACAAACACAAGAGGAATGAGAATTCTTACTGAATTAACACGTATCCACATTCTTAAATCTACATACTGAATGTAGTCACAGCCGTATCTACGTAAATGTTAAAATTCCACCAACCTATGATCATTTTTCTGAAAATAACTCAACAATATTTAGTATTCAATTGTCACACACAAACAGAGAAGAAAAGCTGAAACTTGTGGAATGACAACACATAAAAACCATTTTGTCTGCTAGGTTTTTGATTTGACTCAGTGTTACAGCCTCATTAAGTGCACATTTGTCCATATATCAGCTAATATGCATTTTCAACATTGAGAACTATAGGACGTAGGAGGATGTTGCATCTATTATTCAAAAAAAGGTCAGACCCATCAGAGACAAAATGTGCATTTTCCCTTTGCAGGGATGGTTCAACACGTTCGCCTTGATTTTTTAAGTGCTCTTTAACCTATTGAGTCACAAGAGTAGTGTAATGAAAAAAATTCTCATATTTGCATACCTGTTGCTAAGCTAACAACTTGTTAACTCTCAGAGTAACATAATCAGGCTGAGTCCAGGACTATTGTAGGGAATCGCTCTCCTCCCTCACCAAGCAGAGAGTACATGTCTCTTTGCACACTGGGGCTGGGATGTGTGGCTCCAGGTGCTATAGATGAAAACTGAGAAGAGAGTGTGTCCAACAGAACCTGACACACAGCAGAAAAAAAAGTGAGCATATTATTCTGTGGAGTATTTAAGGATATTAAATAAATAAAAAAACGTAAGCAAATAATTTGTGCAGTTATGAATCTGATCAACTCCGCACAGGTGCTTCAAGAAGCAACTCCCACCTGTTCCATCTGAATCTCTTGCTGCAGCAGTGCCACCCTCATCCGCAGCCTCTCTAGCTCTTGAAGTTCATCTTCTGTTCTGTAGGTTATGGTCAGGGGCAGGGGTGAAGTTATCCCATCTCCCAACACACAAGTTGCCCCAGGAGGGCAAAGACAACCCCCCTCTGGCCTCCATCGATCCCATGCTTTCCAGTCTGGTGGAAAATAAGGTTATTTTTAGAGCGTTAGCAACCGTACCCTAAGACATTTTTCTACTCTGTTGCATCAGCTTTAAATAACTGGTTCTTTGCCTTGAGAGATGGCTTTAAAATCCCACTGTCATGAGCAGGGATGTTGGGTGTCTGAAGAGGCCAAAGGAAATACTGATCTGGTATCAAGGATTCACTGCGGCTCTGTTTTCATTTTCCACATGCCATCATGGACAGGCTGCATTAACTCGTTAGCACAACACACTCATCAAAATATTTTTTTAAATGCTTTTAAAATGCAATATCTCAATCCTTTGCATTATAAAAATTGTTCTGCAACAAAATATTTCATAAGCCTTAGGCGTAAGATGCTAGATTGGCGGCATTGATCAAAACTCTCAGCTGACGTCTCTAGGTTTAGAAATTACCGGGAAGATCTCTTTTACACAGGTTTTAGCAGCATGCTTGCGTTGGATTAGAACTTCATCTCAAACATACGTAAATCTCTTTATTTGAAGGTAATCAGATTATTTAGAAGGTCCAAATGGGAAATGTGAGCCCCGCCACATTAACTGTGTCTCTGGTGGTACGGATATTTGTAGTATTTCAGAACCTGGCTAATACCTATGAGCGTTATCTATCAGTGCTGATTTGCATCTTATTTGTCGTGGCCCTTGCCTTTTTTCACTTGGTCTGCAAAGATCTGGAGCTCTGCTGCTGTCTGTTGCAACCCTTCAAGTGTTGGACAGGAGGCGAGCTTACCACCTGTAGAAGTACATAATTATATGAGAACAAGCAAAAATGGTCAAATTGTAAAAACAATCAAATGGAACTGTAGACTATCAGCAGAATAGAATAACAAAGCTTGGAGTTCATTTATGTCAGTAATTCTTGTAATAATTGCAATTATATCTAAACTGTCCAGGATATTGTGTTTTTTGGCAAAGTAAAGGCTGAACACTGATATGAATATCCATCTAAATAACCCTTAAAAGTCACTTCCTGCCAACTCTTTGTGCAGTTTCCAATAAATGCCACATTTCCTCACCCACATACTTGTGTCATCACTTTATATCACTTTTTCTTCACTCTTGACTTTGAATATTTGCGTGTGTAAAATCTGTTCAGCCTTTTTACCCAGCTCTGTCTCTACTTCTGAAGCCTGCTTGGCTAGAATCTCTTCTGCCTGGCAGCGCTGTGTAAGGCTGAGTCCTTGTTCTGACAGTCTGTCCAGCAGAGTCCTGGTCTGATCTGGACTACCGCATGGCCAGTCACTGGGAAACTAAGGAGGTCAGAAGAAGAAAGACAAGTACCACTGACTGTGTGACAATATTAATTAGAAAGATTTTGTGAAATACATACAGTACAGTTTCATTCCATTAGCAGGATTACACAATACGGAAAACACAGATCAGACTACTTTTATTGGCTCTACTAGGAAACTGAAAAGTACCGTGGCTCTCATTCTCTCCATAAAGTGACTCCTCCCAGGCACAGGTTTCCTCTGTAGGGAAATGACTTTGTCCCACAGCCTGCAGATGAAAAAAAAGTTATAGTACCCAAGAAGAAACTTACTGTTATTAAGAACCATTATATAATCTAAAATGATTCAGCAACCTGTTTTGTTTGCTCCTTAAAGACTTCCATTTAGTTGTCACTTCAGACTTTAGCCTGCCATAAAGCAAATTTAAGACATTTTTTTCTGATCCATCAAATACAAATAACAAAGCATGATTGTTCATATGATCCAACTGTGTAAAACATACCCATTTTGTTGAAGCAAACTGCTTAAACCAAAACGATCTGTATCTGACAAAGACACAATGTTCTTTGACATAGGCACAGAGACAGCTGCAGCTTTGCCCAGGTCATCGACTCTTGACAAATTGCTTCTGGTTGTCTTGTTTTTCGAAAGTGGAGTTCTGATCAGATCAGGAGTGGCAGATGCCGCAACAATCTGCTGAAATGTCCTCGATGCCTGGTGGTGCACAGCCCGAGTTGACGAAGAGAAACGGTTTTGGATTGTGTTTCGATTATGTATGGTTTTAGGCTGCGTGGGTTTGTAGCTCAATGTGGAGCAAACTGATAAACCAGACTTTTTGGGCTCTTTTCTGCCAAGCCTAGCAGATTTGGAAGTGGATCTAATGGTTGTTTGACCTTCATTAGCCACTGCAGATGAAATCAATACATCTGTGGTTGGGTTCGTTTCACTTCGAGGTCCAGATAGGTTGTTTGTGCAGCAGTCGTCTTTAGAGAGCTCTGAACCAGTGCGGACCCGAAGGGCTTTTTCCAGCGCTCGCTCAAGCAGATCTATATCGTTCTTCTCCCCGTGTGAAGTGTCTGCATGTGACAATAGTGACATGAACATTTCCTATCACAGTGATTTCCTTTTAAAATCTTTTTAACAAAAAACACAAGTTGTTATTTTTTACAATGTGACAAGACTGCCAATCTACATTTTTTTAAAAACACATTTCATTGACAGTTTTTTTTAAAGAAAATTTATTTCTTGTATAAGTAGAAATCCCATTTGTAATAGGATTGATTTTAATCTTTTCTATAATTGTTTCTGTATTGTGTTTAGGGCATTTGCACAACACAATTTGTCATTTTGTCTTAATACTGAGTAAGTAATAAAAAATTAGCCTTAAGTCTTTCAATTAGCATTTCTCAGACAACAGAAAAAACATCTGTCTCTTTAAATTACCTGCAGCAACTTCTGCTCTTTTTGACTCTTCAGATTCTACCATGGGTTGTGATGTTCTGAGGGATTGAAAAACAATTATCTACAGTTAAACAAAAAAAAACAAAAAAAAAACAAATTGTGTTACCAGGTGTAAATAAATAGATGCATCCGAGGTTTGGAAAAATCTAAAATATAAATGTATTTTAAAGGCAATTTTGGTACTGATCTATGGTAATGATCATTATGAAAATATGAATTTTTATCAGCGAGCTCAAATAAAAACGAATTACAATTGTTGAGTAGCTTAACAATTTTAAATCATATCAACTTTCTGAAAAGTAATTTATTAAGCGTTACACTTTAACCATATCAGGGTCCTCATAAAATATCCAACATTCTTAAACATAATGAAACTAAATATAATATATAATGTAAAGGATTATGCTAAAAATTTGCTGTAAATATATTAGAACTGTCTTATTCTTTTGCCTTTCTTGTAAAACATTAAGACATATTCACCAGATATGGATAAATTCTGTACCCCAACTAGCACATGCCTCACATGATTTGCTTTTGTGATGCTAAGAAATCAGCATCACAAAAAGGCACTGCTGGGATTCGAACCCAGGATCTCCTGTTTACTAGACAGGCGCTTTAACCAACTAAGCCACAGCGCCACGCACAGGCGCACTGCCCAGGTAATCATTTAGGCATACAAAAGACACACGAATACACATTTTATATTGTATTTGCGATAAAGATATGATAATTGAGCAGGTACTTACAAGGACTGTAAAATTTCGCTACAGTATTGAATGCTATCATTGAGCTTTGCCTGTTCGACTTTACAGGACCTGATGATTCGCTCAACCGCAGAGAGAAGCGACATGTTGATGTTTCTTCTTATTTGTGGTACTACTTTCCAGTCGAAGCAAGACGGAATAGATCATTAAACGCTATAACCCTTCATACGAGCTGTACCGCACTGCATATTTAAAAAGTCATACAGAAAGTACAACCCCACTATGTCTGCTGACCCTCGAACTTCCACGAAAACTTAACGGATGCGGAAGCCACGTTTCTTCTCTCGGTGATGAAAAGGGTTTCAATTTAGTCAGATAATTTGCAATAACAGGATGCACATGTTCGTAAAGTCAGTCAGTGAACTAGTATTTGCATAATGTTAATGTGCAGGCACATTATAAACTAGCATAACACAAACAAAAGTTGCTAACGCTTAAGTAAAAAAAAAAATGAGTTCTCGCGAGAATTGTCATCGCCAACCACATTCGAGATTCCACGCATTTAGACCTTAGTTTATTATATCAGGAAACATAGGTTGAGGTTTATTGAATCAAAAGAGTACGTCTATAAATTAAAAAAGCTTTCTACTTTTTTCCAAAATTCAGTAATTGCACAAAATGTAGTTCCCGAAAGATTTTCTGTGTGAAAGTAACAGGTTCCTGGTCCCATTTGAAGAATGTGCAGCATTTTGTCTTCTTTATGGGGCCATTATTGTAGCAAAATTATTTGCAAACGTGTGCAGAGAGTTGTGTATCTGTATCTCAATTTGTGTGTGTGCAGTCAAATTTGTAAATGTGTAAATGAATCTGTAAA
>JAVKLF010000021.1:7694694-7712055 GCA_034783495.1 Millerichthys robustus
TTTTTTGATAAAATGTTAAATAATTTCTTTAAAGAAAACAAAAACAGTATTTGTTTGGGCATATACATGTGTAGGCATACGTTTGTATCCTGTGAAAGTTGTGTATATATCATCCAAGCACATTGTGAGTGCTTACTGTGATGTAAAGGAGTACAAGCACATAATCTGCGCCTGTCACCACCCTCCACTCCCCACACGTATCCACACATAAAACATGGTGTAGAAATTAGTTCACACTTAAAAATCTACTTTTTCACTGCCCCTTGTTATTTAGCATCCCACTAGCTGTTTCTGCTACTTCATTGGCTAAAAAAAAAACAAAGTAGAATCTGTCCTTTTTCTTTCTTGCTTGCTTACACACATAATACGCCCACCCACGTTCCAGCATAGCTCGGCTCAGTTTGAGATTACACAGGAGCTTCAGCCACAAACACTGTGGAATCCACAGATGTGTATACATAGCAGGGCCGTGATGCAAGTAGAGTTTGAAAGTTGTGCAGGATGTGTACACAGCAGCATTTGATAAATGTCTGCTGGAGTCTTAAGGGACAAATCAAGGTCCTGCATGCTTGACCCAAACAGCGCGCCACTTCTAAGCTATAGACATTACACTTCTGCTTCTGCACTTTGCACTGCAGGATTTGATACTAACATAACATGTTAAAATAAATGTTTCTGTGTCTTTGGGAAAGGGCCAAATGGACAGAAGCAAGGTTGCAAGAACAAAGATAAGGTGGTATTTAAGAGAAGAGAAGGTGGTATTAAGTAAAATGGCCCACACAGAATGCTGTGTGCTGCCTTAAATTAATTATTGATTTGGGAGGTTTGATTATAATTTAGGTTCTGTTTGTGCTAAAGTACTCCCAGGCTAGAATCAAGATGGAATCCATGCTTGATGCAGATGGTTTGTGTTTTTTTATCAAGATCTTAAAGTTGTAATTGCAACTGCAGTTTTTATGTTTTTCAACATTTTTTTCACTTTTCTAGCCATTGTTTAAACTGTCATACA
Organism: Millerichthys robustus; assembly: GCA_034783495.1. Taxonomy (NCBI): domain Eukaryota; kingdom Metazoa; phylum Chordata; class Actinopteri; order Cyprinodontiformes; family Rivulidae; genus Millerichthys; species Millerichthys robustus. Next base: position 7,695,704 of record JAVKLF010000021.1, read on the forward strand.
AGTTTAAAAAACAAAATTAATAACACTGCCAACTCGTCACCTAACCTGACCTTCTTCCTGCGTTGCTTTTTGTCAGCTTATCACAAACACAACCATAGATCACTCCTTCAGTGTTACTCTGTGTGCAAATATTTGTGTATAGCATATGTTTCTGGTGCTGGGTTGGCAGAAGCTTTGCTGATCTAGTGAGATGCAACAAAGAGCCGAAGTAGTATTGTTTTGATTATCGCAGAGACTGCTGAGCAGGCTGCGGCCCCTTGCAGTGACTGATATAACTCAAAGTAATGTCATTAGATCATAGACCCCATCATAGTTCTTGTAATATGTCTGTACAATTGTGGGTTTTTGTGCTGGCTTAAGTTCCAAGTGGACGACGGCACAGTTTAGACAATTTAGCAACTTTCATTTTTAAAATTGCCTTCATTTGTAAGTCTTGATTTTATTATTAACTTTACTCTTTTAAAATGTATGACCCCACTGTTGTGACATTGTAAAATGTAAATAAACTTGAGTTCAATGATTTGGAAATCTCATAAACCCATAATTTGTCTCACAGTGGAAGATAGTAAGCAAATCAAATGTTTAAACCAAAAAAGGCTGTTCCATTTTTATTTAAGGAAAAATTAGGGTAATTTTGTATTTTATGGCGACAACACATTGGGAGCAGGGCAATAGTAGTCTGTTAAAGTAAATGTTATAAAAAAAAAGCTGCAGGAGCATTTTGCAACCAATTAGATAAATTGGCTACAGATCACTAAGAAAACATAAAAAGAGCAATTAGAGATGCTAAATATCTAAAAATAAATAAATAATGCAGTAGGTTGCAAAAGGTTGAAAATACTTTGTGTTTTTTTTATTGACAGTTCAAAATTTACCAAAATATTTCAAGAATCTTCAGAAATTACTTGTGCACAAAGGACAAGGCTGAAAGTCTATATTGGATGCCCGTGATCTTCAGGCCTGCAGGCGGCACTGCATTAAAACAGGTCTAATTCTGTTATACACATCACTGCATAGGTTCAGGAACACTTCCTGTAAACAAAGTGTCTGTAAACACAGTTTGCCTTGCCATCCACAAATACTTAGTAAAGCTCTATCATGCGGTGATATGTGAACTCCATCCTGAATGTCCATCATTTTCTCTAGGCCAAAGTTTGTTTAGAGTGGACTGAGGCAAAGTGGAAAATTGTGGTCAGATGAATCAGATGATTTGAAATTCTTATTTAAAACCATAGATGCCACGTCCTCCACACTAAAGAGGAGGAACTGTCCAGCCTTTTATCAACGTACAGTTCAAATACTAGCATTTCGGATGGTATGAGGGAATATTAGTGCCTATGACAAGACAAACGTCTCATCAAAACATTCTGTCAGCTGAGCTCCTCAGTTTCTAGATGTTTTTACCGTTGTTAGAAGAAGAGGGCATGCCTCACATTTGTAAACAGGGTTCTTCTTTCTGTCTCCTATGTTGAAATTGTAGTATTTTTTTGCTTTTGTAGTTTGTAAGTATTTCATGTACATTTGTAAAAAAAAAAACAACACTATACACAGCACAACAAAACTGTAAACATGGAAATCATTTTTACATAACTCAAAACCAAAGAAAGCTGCACTTACCAGTTTGCCAAGCATTTTCTTGCCGTTTCTGCTGGAAACTTTGAGGTTGATGAATCATCTGATAAATTGAAGCATCATGAATGTTGTACTGGATTAGAGTTTTCACAGTTTAAAAAGATTTGATTGGCAATAAATTGCTGTACAAGTAAGTGTGATTATTAAAAATCTTGTCTCTTTTTGATTTGTTGCTTGTGTAAAAACACATTAGTATTCATACACTTTATTGGGAGCGACATTCCCATTAAAAAGAAATCATAAATTTGAGTATTGCTTGTAGTCTTTCAGTGAATAACAGAATACATTCCAAAAGAGGAAGTTATTAAAAAAGCAATCCTGTTTAAAAGAAAGTAGAAAACCTCATGGGAAAATCCTGGATGTCATGTCCAAATTAGGCATATCTGGGTTTCAAATAGGCATGTCTGGGTTTCTCTCCTAAACCTGTTGCCTATGTTACTCTACCACAGAAATGTTACTGCAGAAAATGTATAGATGTAAAAAATTAAAATTTGTGAGATTCTACTGCAGATGAAGTACCCCTTCATTTGACATGTGCCTCTGTAAACTCTCTGACTGGCCAAACAGCCCCTTTGACCTCTCTGTACATCATGAGAGACATCCCTACCACAGACTCATGCTGATACCAATTTACAACCATCATTAACCTTTATTATACATTACACATGATATTAATTTCCAGTCAAAGATGACTAAAATTATATATTATAAAAGCTGCAACAAAATATCTGCAGAGTATTGTTTTTACATTTAATAATCTTCCGAGCAGCATGTGAAATGAACTGCATGTGTCCCTGCCAATGAACATTGCCAGAAACCAACCAAAGTCAAATTCTTCCTTTGCTTTCTTTTCCTGTTTTCCCTTTTTTTCCCCTCGACTTCTCATCTTTCCCTGCTCGCTGAGTTTTTGCTAGAGCTGCAATCCAGGCCATCTGCTGGCACCGACTGGCAGCTGTTATGAGATGAGAGGAACCAGTGGTGCACCACCCTTCATCCATTATTAGTTCTCCAGAAAGATTTAGATGGAGGGAAGGTGGAATGTGTGGCACAAGATTTACTGAAAACTTTAGGGAAAGGAACAGGCAGCCAAAAACTGAAGCCAGGGAATCTGGTTCCAAAAACTCCCCCCCCCCCCCTTTATTCAGCTCTTCTTTTCCTTCTGTGCTCTTGCGCCACTGTTTACCACAATTCTTTTTTAATCACAAAAGATCACAGAAACTATCACTTTGCAAGTATAATGAAAATCTTCGTTGTAAATATTTGATTGTTTTTTGACATTTTAATAAAATTGTATGTCTCACTTTTGCACCACTAATGGAATGTATTTTGCAGATATTCCAGACATCATCCAGGATTTTAGTACTTCGCAGTGAGTTGAGTGCTGCATGTTGTGATTTTTTGTGCAGTAATTTCTCATCTACCAAGTGTGGACTTGTGTGCACCTGTAAACTTACAGTTGGGAGTATTGTTTCCCCTGTTAAATCACTGAAACTTTACCATTCTGAGAAACTTGTAATAATTCTGCCTGCATGAGTGGAATGGTGCTGTTTTCTGAGCTGTTAATGTGGGACATTGTATAACAGCTCCAAGCTATGAGCTAATGTATGCATGTTTGTATCTGTGTGAGTGTGTGTGTGCAGCTGTGTGTGTGTTCTACATCCAGAATTGATCCCCCTACCAGCTTCCTACTTATAAAACACATGGGTGGGCAGCTTGTTTGGTATATGGGTTTGCAAACAACACTCATGTATTTGGCTTTGAGCAGCAAGGTACTCATTGTAAATTAGTATTCTACCTTAATTTGTGTGCTTTTAATTATAAGAGGGGCTAATAATTTTGAATACATTGGCGCTCTAGTGAACACTGTAAAGTTTGCAGGTTAGCATTTGGAATTGCAATGTTGTTGATGCTGTGTTCTTTTATAAAGACCTTGTGCAAACAGAAACATAGTTTTTCCAAAATTCTATTTGTATTTGTTGCTTCTAAAACATAGGATAGGTTAGATGTGGTGCTATGACTTTATTGTGTGTGAAAGGTTGAACTTTGGCAGTCCACAGGTAAACACAAGGGTTGCATTTCAAGATGTTTTGTAATATTAAATATGTCTCTTTCTTTATTCCTTCATTCAGATTTATAATTTTTATATAAATGAAATAGGCTCTTTATTTAATGTTATCATTATTATTGTTCTCATTACTGCAGGACTTCAAAGAATAAGTATTGGAGGTCTTTCATTTTCTAAAACAGATGCATTTTTAATCCTGTAATTTTAGCTAAGAGCAAATGTTATGTACCAATATGCTGGGATGTAGTGTTATGTATGTTTTCTTGGCTGCTTCCTTTTGTATTTACACACTCTAGTCAAGTTTTTGCAGGAGTTGATAAAACCAATGGATTGCTTCTGTTGTTTTCTAACGTGTACTCTGGTGACCTGCACACCCCACTTTTTCAGTTTGATTCTGGTCTATAACTATGACTTAAAACATTTTGCTAATTACTAGTCTGTTCTTATCACCCTTTGCATTTCAGTTACATTGGCCAAAACAACTAACAATGAAGTAGGAGGGAACATGCCAACATAAAACTGGCAAGCACTCAGCAAGTGATTGATTGTTTGCTTGTAAATTTGTTGCCGAGTTTGTAGGCAAGTTAAGACAGCTCTGTTGTAGGAGCAGTCTTATTGCCTGTTTTTAAGAATGAAGTTACAAAATATTTTGACAAGGACAACATTGGATTGATGTATGTGTGTAATGTTTTTTTAAACTGACTTATTTGAATAATTTACCAGTCCTGGCTTGTCTGTGTTAGCATTTATCTCAAAACACAACTTCTCAGACATGAAGGGAGATGAGTCTCCAACATTCTCAAACTTCATGTTGACCTTTTTTTGCACTTGGCTTCTCATTTTTGACAAGACTCAACAACAAAAAAACAAGAAAATAGACATAATCTGAACTTTGGATATTCATTTAATGTTAATATCGCTTTTTTTCCATTTATACAAACAAATTCACAAAATAAAAAAGAAATAATTAACAAAAGGTTTCCCAAAATAAACAGGGAAATATTTAACAGCCACACTGAAAATAGCCTACTTTTGGTTATCCTCAATGTTTTCTATTATTACAGACAAATATTCCAGTTGCATTTCTTGTTTTAAAGGCATTTTGTTGGCACTTAATTTAAAAAAATTGACCCCAGTATACTGCAGATCACTCTACAGCTTTTGGCAGATGTGTCTTTGATGCATTTTACCCACAGGTAGGGTTGTTGGGGCTTTAAACACTCCCAGGCATGTGGGTATATTGAGTGAGTAAATGACAGTGACTTGATGTCTGCAGGCTTTTGCACAAGACAGAACTTGCATTATGATAAAGGCTGAAAGATCTACACACACTCGCGCACACGCACACACACACACACAACTTTTTTGAAGCTTCTTTGTGTTATATTTACAAATTTTTAGCTCAGCACTCAGTCTTTTTGGTAATCTTCCAGGGAATCACTGCAAGCCTCATTGTCTCTATAAAAGAGTTCAAACTTTATAAAGTTGTGCATCTGGTTTTACATAGTTATGGTTGGGTACAAGCAAGTGGTACTGGGGTTTTCTTTGCCAAGGATAAATTGTGTATATCACGTCATCAGTCTATTTTTACTCAAATGAAACATAAGACAAATTCACTATTTGCTTTGCTTGTTTTCAACCAGGTCATGAAGTGTGCTGAGTGTTTGAGTTATAATTTAGTGATAATACAGTTTTATTTATGGGTAAATGAAGAGGTCTTTAATTTTGTATAATCATTGATTATTTACTGTAAGACAAACTTTCAAATAGTTGAAAGACAGTGCACTAAATCAGAAGGGGATCATTCAGCTGTTTCCCTCTGTATGTGGTTATAATCCTGCTTCCCCTTTTCTTTTGTATTAGCAAAGAATGACAAGTGCTTCAGACTGTCAAAAGGGGATTTAGTCTTGACTCAGTCCAGACTCACATCTACTTAGACTGTCTGATATTCTGGGGACAAAGCATTTTGATTGACCTTACTGGTACCAAATGAGTTTTAATCTTCAAAGATTTAATCTGCTCTTTTGTCTGTTAGTCACAAAGAGTGGGATCAGGGATTAGAGGGGTTTTAACATTCACCATGTTGCACAGTTACAACAATACAAAGAAACACAAATAATTAAACAAACATATTTACATTTTTTTATCAAAACAAAGCTATACAAGTATCAACTATTTTCTCAGAACTTCATTTTGAGTCTTAAAGTCATTCACAGCATATTCTGATCCCTTAGGGTAAGTACTGAAGAGTTTGGGTTTTTGTGATGAAGAAAGGCACTACAAGTCTATTTTGATACACAAAAAATGTACATACAGAAAAGCATGAGCTCATTCTGTGGCCTAACTCCAAATTTTAGTCTGACAACACACCATCAGTTCCAGCATCAAGACAGATGAATATCCAAACAAATGGTTTCATATGTTTGTCTTCTTGGACAGTCATAAGTCATTTATTGGAAGAAGAGTTGTTCTTTTGATAATTGGTTGGTTGATTCCATGTCTTTTACTTTCAAACACTAGTCTTTATGTTCCACGTGGAAGGACAGAGCAAAAAAAACAATTAAAAGTCTGCTTGTAGAGCTGAGTCATCAAATCTAGCTGTCAAAAGTGATAAGGCTTGTGCAAAGACATATTGTTATTGGATATGCAGTGATCTTGTAGTAACAACACCTCATATTCCAGACTGCCATTTTGGACAGCAGGTTCAGGAATCATAATTTGGGGCTGTTTGTGAGGCAACACTCCATTGTCTAGGCCAGCTTTAACTCCATCTAACTCTAGTTGAGAAGGCTCACAGTCTAGATCCAGGTTGCCCTTGGCCCTCTTTCTGCGAAAATAACATACCACTCCCACTGCTGTAGCTATCAGTATCAGCAGTAGCATGATGGCAGTTGCAGGCACCAGCATAGTGGTAAGCTTTGGGCTATCAGAGTGTGCGTCTGCTATTCTTATGTCTAAAGGTTTCGTATGAGCCTCAATGCAGATGCTTTCTATGCTACTGTGATCCCCTAAAGGACTGACACATACAGCATAGGTGGAGTTAGGATTCAGACCTCTAAGTATATACTCTTTGAAGGATGGTGGGAGGTTGAGTTGATTTGGCCTGCGATCTGACCCTGACAGATTGCTGTAAGTCAGACGAATTCCACGAATGTACGGATGCATTTTAATGTACCGGTGGAGGTCTATCAGAATTGATGTTGAGGTGGCTTTATGGGAGCTGAGGTTTGGTGTGTCTGTGATGGAAGTTGCCCTGGATGGTTCAACTTCAGGGAGAGAAGGTAGAAAATGGTTCTGATTTTCACAAAACATTCCAGTGGTACCATATGGACAGGTACACTCTACATGACCATGCTGATTTAGATGACAAGTACCCCCATTCAAACAGGTATTGTCAGGACAGAAATGCTGCTTCTCATTTGGGTCCATTCTGCCACTACTGGTGGATGCAGGAGCAAGAAGTGGAGGAGAATCATCTTTGTTAGTTGGGTTGTCACTGACTCTAGGTGCATGCATTGTTTTAGTGGTACTTGGGAAGGTAGTGACAGGAACAGTCAGGGTGGTTGTAGTAGTTTTGACAGTACTGGTGGTGATTGTAGTTGTCGTTGGACAGCCAAAATCTTTGTGGTCCAGTTTTTCTAAAACCTTTCCAGCATTTATAGGTGGGAAATGGCAGCGTGTCTCCTTTGTTCTCTCCAGGGTAATACCTTGGGTTTTGAGCCATCTTGGAAACCATGCTAAGTTACAAAGGCAATTAAAAGGATTTTCTGCTACTGTGAGCTTTTTCAGGTTGGGGAAGAGCTGGGTGAACTCTTCAGGTAGACCTTGAAGACTGAGACTGCTAATGTCCAACTCTGATAGCTCCTGAAGGTTCTGCAGATCCTCAACCTTTGGAGGACCAATTGGGTTCCCAGCCAGATTAAGATAATACAGCCCTGGAGTCTCCTTTAGTGCTAGGGGGAAAGAATCTAGTTGGTTTCCTGAAATGTCCAGCTCATGAAGATTTTTCAGACCTAGTATGAGATCTTTATTCAAACTGGTGAGCCCCATACCACCCAATCTGAGGGACTCTAAGTTTGGAGTTTGAAGATCTGAAGGACCTAAAAAGGGTAAGGCATTAAAGCGAAGGTCCAGCAGCAGTAATTGGGGCATTGAGAGGGTAGGCAGGGAGGTCAACATGTTACCTTGCAGCTTGAGTTCCAGCAGGTGGTCTAAGCCATTAAAGGCTGCAGGATGGATGGTCTTTATGCTGTTGCTGTATAAATAAAGGCGTTCAAGCTGTGTTGCACCATGGAAACAGTTCTCTGAAATGTGGTTGATCTGGTTAGATGAGAGGTCCAAATTTTTCAAAGATGTCAAAGGTTCAAACACCCTATCAGGAAGATGGGTCAGTTTGTTCTGACTGAGGTCCAACATTTCCAGGTTCACTAGACCATCAAAATCTTCGGTTTTAATGCCTTCAATCCCATTGGAGAACAGATAGAGGCTGTGGGTGGATGGGTCTACTCCTTGGGGAAAAATAGGGGAATGTCTCTGGAAACATAAAATGGATTCTGTTGGCACACAAGAACAGTCTTTTGGGCAATCTTTGGAAAACATGCCATCAGGAAGGAGGAGGAGGAGCAGAAAAGGCAGCAGTGGACTCAGTAAGATCTTCATTGTGTGGAGTCTTTCTTTCGCCATGCTCAGCCTAAAACAAAAAGAGTAAAACGTTTTTAATTACCAGCATTACTATTTACGATACCTAACCCTAACAGTACAATGTATGATAAACTGCACATAAATTTCATTTTGTCTTACTTGTAATACTGTAATACTTGTCGAACAAGTGTTTTTACCAATGTAGGAAGAATGAAACATATTGATGAGAACAGATCATTTAAAAGATTTGTAAAATTTGTTTTAAGCCTTTTTACTTGGGGCCAAGCCTTTTAACACAATTGCCATGGTGAGATGTCAGCACACTACTTCAAAGGATGATGGATAAGTGAAGAAGAGAGAAATGAGGGTAGATAAAAGATGAACTAGATCCAGACAAGAGTCTGTGCAGCAGTGTATTATCATCTGCTATCAAGGCAAACAATTTTGGGCATAGAAGCAACATTTGTATCTGTTGTTTGCTGCTCATTTTTAGCCAAGGTGTCAGTAGAAAGTGTGTTTTATTTTGACACAGTTGGCTCAAAGTGAAGTTAAATTCCCCTGCTGTTTCATTTGTTTATTTGTTTAATAAATTGCTTTGATAATTAGGTGCAAGGAGAGTATCTTAGTTGTCTAAATAGCTGCCTTAACATTTATGACATCCTGTTTTAAAGTACTGTATGTTTGCCAACTTGAACGCACGAAGAAGCTTTTTTAAGGCCTTAAATGGTATAGTTGTTCTTTTTGCTTCATAAATACCTAAAGTGGAAGCCAATTTTGTGGAACCTAAATTTTACACAAATTGAGCACAAACAGAACAATCTGTTCTCACACTGCTCACCTGGAGTTATGGCTTATTTCACCAAACACTTTCAGGTATTTTTTTCTGGGCGTGCTATGTTGTTTTATCTTTAAGTTACATTTTCCTATGTAAATTTTTACTAGTATAAGATGTAAATAATCCTTTATATGCAGGTCCACTAATTTGAAGTTTATATGTATATTATAGTCTGTAAAACTATTTTTTAGAGCTGTATTAATTTATATTCTATTTCTCCAGCCACATCAATAAAGTCAATCTCGGGGCTTGATTAAACAAAGCAGTTCACACATTTTCAGAATAAGCTCCGGCTAGCAGCATGAAAAATCCAGACAAATTTGCAAACCACGCAGAAAAACACTTTCAAATTATATTGTTTATTTTTTTATTTATTTAATAGTTTATTTGACAGGGACAGTGTACATTAATTAACATTATGGTAAATGCACCAGAATTAGCCAAAAGGCTATTTTTCATCTGTTGTCCCTGTTTCTGAGTAACTTAAAAACAAGCTGACAGAATCTAAAGAGTTAGTAAGTTTGATGCTGGCTACTAATGAATGAGCACAGAATGAGAGCTTTAGAGAATTTACATGTGGTATTTTTTTTTAAATCCAAACCAAAGCTAACAAAATGACCCTACGTTTGGAAATAAAAGAATTGTATAGTCATTAATAAACACTTCAGCCAGACTCAAAGAACAACTGAAACTCTTTAAATAGTCTCTAATGCATTGAGGGCTTTGAAATTATGGAAGTGTCAATGAAAGAGGAAGAAGAAAGTGTGACAGCTTCACTGTGTATGGATATAAATCAAGAGAAAATAAAGAGATTTGGAAAGACAAACAGGAGATGAAAGGAGTTGGGAAAAACAAACAGTTGAAAAGTATGCAGATTGTCTCAGGTTTTCATATCACTGTTTGTGTGTGGGGGTGGGGCTATGTTTCAGTTTAAGTACCATAGTATATTTTGAAAACATTAAGAGAAATAAACTTTACATTTTGTGTAAAATCTGAATAGTTTGCTATCTATTTTGATAGAAATAGGAAAATGTTAAAACTGAAGAGTAACATAACAGCAAGTCAGGGCTACAATTGGATAAAGAGGTCAAAATGCACAAAAACATCAAGCAGCTCTGAGGAATGATTGCACTGTGGAGATTAAACTGAGACTGTTTTTCTAAGAAACCTACTGTGGTATTTCTGCCGTAACTTCCCTGGGGCAGAATGTTTATTTGAGTGTGTCTCATTCCAAACTGAGCCATGCACATCTGATAACCCACTGGAGGAGAAACTTTGGTGGAGGTGGACGGAGAGGAACTCAGTGCATGAACACAGCCAGATTGCAGATAAAACTGGAACTCGAAAGGTTAGATTCTACTGTTTTCTTTTTTTCTTTTTTGGGTTGCAACCGACTTGTGCTGATGAGTGGCTAAGATAAGGTCCAGCTGGGTGCATCATTTTTGTGTGGCTCCAAGTTGTAAGGAGGTGGTGACTGATTGCTCTGAGTGGAGGTGCAGAGCAGAGAGAGATAGTACAAAGACTTGTAATCCTGCACATACACACACTCCCCTTTTACCTCCCTCCTCCATTCTCAAGCTGTAATTTCCTTTTCTCTCCCCTGTGCACTTGAAGCATTCTTAAGACAGGCAGAAGCTGAGTTTGAAAAAGGGAGCCTGGCTCTCACTGGCATTTCAACATTTACTAGCATTTTGGGGTTTATACTCATTGGACGGAGACCAGATCTGCTATATGAGTGTATGAGTTTGGCATTATATTAGAATAAAATGGGATGGTTGAGTAGCTGGAGGAAAGAGGAGAGAAATCTTTTTAGCATTTTTGTTCAACACTGAGGAAAATGCTTTGGAAGGAAAAGAAGCAGAAAGACAAGAGAAAAGGGATAAGCACTTTACCCCTTTCCTCAAGCTCAATTATTGTCCCAGTCCCCTTTCTTTAACAGATGAAGAGGAAAAGAAAACACAACTAAGAGAACAGCAGAGATAAGATGAGGTTTCTGTCAGCAGGGGCCCAGATTGAATGAGACCTGGCTTTTGGAGTTTTAAGTGGGCTTCAGCAATTAAATCCTTGCAGCCTATGGGTCAAGAGTCCTTGTCCTCAGAACTGAAGGTCAATACTGTGGGGCAATGACAGGGTGTGGACAAGCTGGCCAGAGACAAAATGGTTGCAATGACCACTGACATTTAGCGATAAGGCTGCACACTACAGAGTGCCTATTCCCACATTTTTGTTCAACACTATGAGGCAAATGCTTTATATAACAAAAAAGACTGTTTTACTATGACTGTCACTAACAATATTCATCTTAAAGCCAGTAAATCACTGTTGTTCTATGTGGTGGCAAGGATGGGAATTGAGGGGTTAGTGGTTCAACAATGTGTTACAAACAAAACCTCTGCATGATTTTCATCTGGCCACAAGAAAAGACTTTGTTATAGCCACATCCACTCTACATCAGCTCTACCAATACTAATGGTACTACAAGGGGTTCTATCCAAAATGAACATCAAAAACCACTTTATTCAATTTCTGCTGGGCTGCCTTTTGTCTCAAAGTTTAGTTTACTTTTCATTTTTTTCTTTCTACTTTTTTATGTGTATCCCAATTAGGCAGTTCTTTTAATGTTAAGATTTACAGTTTGGACTTTGTCTGTTATGAAGATAATGTGAAGCAAGACCATTAGAGCTTGCAGCTGGAAGACATGAACAGAACATAATTTACAGAGCAGGGGTTAATATGAGGGTAAATGCAAAGTAAAACTCACTAAAACTGCACACATTTGCTGCACTAAAACAAAGCTCGGGGCAGCTCAGTGTTTTGTGTTACCAGTTTTTATTTTAGTACATTTTAATCTAGCAAATAAGTACAAAATATTAACCCAACAGTTGCTAAAATAACCTGAAATTGAAACTGTCATGCATATGGCCAGATAGCCTCAGTTCAAGAGATAGAAAAGCCCACAGGCAAGCTAGAAATGGAGCAAGTTCTTGGGGTCAGAGGTTAGGCTCAGATTAGTGTTTCCACTGCTCCATATTCTTTGTCTTTTGTTGTAACTGTGACCCAGACAACAAAGATAACAGGCTCTGTTCGACACAGAAACACACCCAGCTCCAGTTACGATCATATCCACCTGAGTCTTGCTGCTCATCATCTTCAAAACAGGTGCTTTATCCACTCCCATGGGGCAACATGAAACCTTAAACTTCTGGAGTGTGTCTGAGTAAATGATACGACTCGTACCAAAGAGATAGTGGGACCAAGACCAGACCAATAATGCGTATGCAGTCTACTTCCAAACTTAAGAGCATAGAAGTCAGTAAATGCACATTCCAAAAGGAAATAAAAGTCATTTCCTTAAGTTTTAATTCTGAAGGATATGACAGATGGTTCAGTATGTACTAGATCTGATTCTATTTTTATGAAACCACACCAGAGAGAAGTCAGAATGTTCTAGCTGAGATATATTCTCACTCATTTCTTTTTTTCCTTCTTTATATTTCTCTGTTTTTGTCTTAGTTCATACAGAGCATCCAATTGTTTCACCCCAGAAACGACACAAGTCTTTTATCAGCTCAACCTGCCCTTTGACCCTTTGAGGACAGAAACTCACAGTCACCTTTCTATCATAGACCTGCACATCTGCCTGAGACCTTCACCACAAGACACTCTCACGTTACACAAAAAGACACGACTGCAGTGTACCACTGACAATCTTTGCTTTGATCCATTTTCCTAAAGTGGTGTTTACGCCCACAGCTTTTGTCAGTCTTGTGCCTCACATCTCATGCTCATTCTTTTCAGTCAGACACAATAACAAACCACAACACAGTAGAGGTCACAGCCTGCTGAGTCCAAAAGCTCTACATCACCATGAAACAGTGGATAAGACATCCTAGTGTCACAAATCTGGCTTTTCTCCAAGCATTGGCTCATACCTTCATATCCTGTGTCTGACTACTCACACCTTCTTCCAGAGTCAAAATGTTATTGTACTTTTTGGCACCATTTCCTGAAGTGCTATTCTGTTTAGTATGGACACACAAAGCAAACAGGTCTCAGGCAGAGTAAGGCTATTCAAAGGAAACTGCTTTGACAGTATTCAAACCACTTGAGAGGACCTGCAGAGAGAGAGGGGCAGGACATCGTTAGTGTTTTTTTCTTTTTAAGTGGCTGGATGGACCAGTTTTATGAGTCAGCCACAAGCCGACAGTTACACTCGCACACCGACACTCGGCCTTCCTGAATGACATTCATTCCATCTGCAGCACGACCACAATGTTAGTTTGTCTACTGGCCATTATGATGCCTATCTACCTGATGTTATACACCACGTATGTTCTTTATACCACATACATTTATATTGCTATTCTTCATTGCTAATGCGTCTCTATTAAATATCAATGGTACAGAAGTCATTTATGGGTAGAATTAAAAGGAAAATGACCAAAATAGTACAATTTTAGATTGTCTCTTTTCTTCTAACTGTAATCAAACCAGAAAGGATTGGGTCATTCTTTGTACGTAATTCAATTTTGAAACTTTTTTATCACCATTTTGTTGCAACCTTGCTGTGTAAAGGTTCAAAACACATTGGAGGGTGTGTCAGTCAGGCGGCAAGCAGGCTCCCTCCATGCCAGTAAGACAGACTGACTGGCAGGCTGACTATCCAGGTTAAACAAACAGTGTCGCACGTACTTACTGATGAACTTACACTTGCACATTGTCGGTCTGCTTGTTTGCAACTTCATGTGTTGATCCGAACCAAATTTACACTTCATTTGAACATGTTGTTGACCTTTACTGACTATCTACTCTGAATTCCAAGAAGTCACATTTGTTTTAACAGGATCACTTCAGTCTCCTGACAGGTAACATGTAAATATCTCTAAAATCCTGCTCTTTGCTGTTTTTGACTGTCCATTTTTTTTCTCTCAAGTTTGTTCGTGACAAGAGCAAGACTGGAACCTACTAAAAGCATGTCTCCGCCACCTGCCACAAGGGTTCAGAGGGTTCATTAGGTTTGAGAGAGCTCACAGCTGGTGTGGTTATAATCAGTAATTCTGACAGGAAAATGTCTACTTGTTTAGTTTATGAATGCTTTTCAATATTAGACACTTGTAGAGCACTGGAACACAAACTTTACAAGTTGAGTATGTGCAGATATTTAATGTCAAAGCACACGCATCTGGAACGTAAGTGACAAATTGTACATATTCAGCCATCAGGGTAGTGGAGATATTAAATAATGGCAGCAGTTGTTTTTTTTTCTGTAGCAAAACCTTCATTCAAAGGCAGTCATTGTACCTGTTTTTCTGGCCCCCAGCCCCGCACCGCCTCCTTCTCTAAGACTTACTGTTTGAGATTTTTTTTTTGTCACTATGCCCTGCAGCTTTCTTCTTTAAAAAAATAAAACTCAGACATGTGCCACACACACAAGATAAATGTGAACTGGAGATTGCTGGTGTTGATTACAATGTCACAAAGGAATTTATTGTGAAACTTCTGTCTGTGTTGGTCCCGCGCCAGCACTGGGGGAAGTTTGCTGCAAGCCGGCAGTCTGGCAGTGCAGTTTACTCTGCCGCCAACACTTTTACCTTTTGTCCATTGCTTGAGGTATCCCTTCGTGGAGCCTTCTGAACAGAAGTGTTGTCTTATTTGTTAAAATGAGTTTATTCAGCTATTCAGAATGGGTTCTTAGACACATCTAACAGAAGGGAACAATACTCATTTTTTGTAATAATGTATTTATGCCTTAACTCAGTTTATCAAATTATTGACAGAAGCTCTGAGCCCCATTATTATAGTTTTTTCTGCCAACATCTGGCTGAACAGGTGAGCCTGCCTTCCTGTGGAGTGTAAAGACCTCTGTCCATTAAGGTGTCACTGCTGACTTTTTACAGTTTGCCTCCAGCAGGTGCGTGCACTACCTGAAGCTTCCTTAAAGTTACCCCAACCAAGATGGTTGAAAAAGAAGCAAGGCAATGGAAGTGGATGAATAAACATGTGAGCCTAGTTTTTAATGGGTTGTCTGCACAGAAACATTTTACATCTGAAGAAATCAACTCTGTGATTTCGTTTTCTTTTATGGCAACTGCATAGAAATTCAGTTTTTCGACTAAAATAACTTGGTGTCGCTGTTAAAATTGCATATTGAATGAAAACTAGTTGATAACCAGTGAAAAAAAAATAATACCTAATTCTAAAAGGACATGAAAGTTATTTTTTAGAAGATCCAAAAGTGATCTGAAGTGTATGTGGTATAGTCTTAAACAATACAAAACCATCACTGTGGTCTTTTAAGAATTTCTTCACGCTGGCAAAATATTTAAGCCCGTTTTCCAGATAAAGAGAAATAGTGCCATTTTGTTCAGTTATTGACCCAGATCATTTTGTACACACGATCTGTTTGTCCCACTTTCAAGGCCCCCCCAAAAAAAGATGCTTTGTTGGCAGCGGATTGTATTTTGTTTGCATGAAGAGAAGTTTGTTTGCCCTTGTTGCCGTATATTTTTATAGAGAGAAAAGCAGATTACTGCATTGTAACACAGCAAGCAGTGTGTACACCTGTATGTTTCCGCTCACGCTTGTGGTCTGGCTTAATGCTCCATGAGTTTGTATAAGCGTGCAGTAGAGCCACAGTATCCAAATATCTTGGAACACCCTTGTTTGCTCTTTCATGTTTGTTTTGAGGTTGAAATATTAACATTATTAACTGACAATTATTCACTGACAATACAGTAATCCAGCCGTGTGGTGATAAAGGCATGGATTACTGTCTTAAAATGTCTTGTTGGAATGATGAGTTTATTTTGGTTCTTAAAACCAAGAGTCAGTCTCATCATGTGTTAACGTTCATTTATGTCACGTTGCAAATTAATGCACAAGTACAATCAATCACCTGGAAGAAAATGTTTTTGAAAAGATGGGCATCTGAGTGTCGTCATTCAATAAAGTCTCTGTGAACTTTGTTGTCAAAACTCTTCAAGCAGAGACTCGGTGTTGACGTCGAAGCATTGCCTGCATTGCAAATAATTTACAGCGAGCAGAAACGCTGCACACAAAATCTGAGGAATGTGGGCACGAGTTTCAGCTGAAAATCAATAACAGGAAAACTTCATGGCTCTGTCCTTTTTTGTTTGGTTTGGTTTGTTTGTTTGTTTTCCTCTTTGGAAGGCAAGACTC
>JAVKLF010000021.1:7742675-7753545 GCA_034783495.1 Millerichthys robustus
GTATTTTACTTAAACTGCTGCTTAACTTGCTTGACAACAGGCTCTTATAAAATAAGATGTCATATTGTGTTACGCATGGATGTATATTAAGGCCCATTGTTGTATTTTCTGCACCACAGCAAGCCAAGCAGCGGCTCGGGCCCGGGGCCGACCAGGTCAGCAGTCGGCTGCAGCCTCCAGCATCTCTGGGATGAGTCTACAGGAGGCTCAGCAAATCCTCCACATCTCCACACTCAGTCCTGAAGAGATTCAGAAGGTAGAAACTCTTGTGTTTTCCTCACAGAGACTTCTAAATTAATGAGGTTTTATTTTGAGTCACAGTGTATGGTTTGGTGAAGTTTTTGTCATTATTTGCTGTAAATAGGATTGGCAATTTAAAACAGGCATGATGGCAAATCCAAACCAAACTGACTTCATGTATTTTCTTGCTACATTATTGCAGTATTAACAGTACAAGCTAATATTGAAATGTTTTGTCTCCTGCAGAACTACGATCACCTTTTTAAAGTTAATGATAAGTCAGTCGGCGGCTCATTTTATCTACAATCAAAAGTGAGTACTTTGTATCTTCAGACACAAGATGTTAGTGCTTTGTGCCCACGCTTTAAAATAATTGTTTTGGTTTTTTTTTTTATTCAGATGAAGTGTGGATATTTAATGCATAAATAACAAAACATTGTTCAAACTTGAATAGAAGTTTTTATTGAGTAGTAAAGTAACATTTGTTGCATCAACATTAGACTTTGATGGTACACCCATAGTTTCTTGGTCCTGTAAAATTCCTGTGTACTGAGTTATTGTAATCAGTTCTGATGACCCCTAATGTGATGAAATACTGTTTAAAATTACCTCAACACTTCAGTGCAACTAAAACTAGTTTTACAGAGATGTTAAATCACAATAGTAAAATTTAAAACTTGTTGTCAATACTAAAGAAAATACTAACCAATGCAATTTACAATATAGAAGGTAGAAATATGAATTAAAAAGCACAAAAGTATGAATAGACTGCTCCAGATTGATGTTTTTCCACTAGTAGTTGTGGTTCAAGTAGAGGGGTAAACATTGCATTGTGTTGCAATACGTGCCTATCATTTATCAGACAACTCTCATTTTTTTATTCAAACTTGTTGCAAAAACTAACTAGATAGACAGGCAGTCTGGTGATATTCCACACGTGTTTGTCCTATTTGTACAGTGTTATAAGTAAACCAAAGTAAAGTCTGATATTCTTCAATTTTTCTGTTTGTTAACATGAACTCTTCCTCTTGTTAAATGTCATGTTTTGTGGTCACAGTTTAGTTTCCAAGAATGACTGCATAATTCTAAAAGTTACACTGAAACTCTGCTGTGTAACTCCTAAAAATAGTGTTTTCAAGGAAGTAACACAAAACTGTGTAGAGATGTGCAAAAGGATTCAACATACGTGCACAGAAAATGAGTGCAAAAATACACATTAAATACCAGAATCTGTATTGAGGTTTAAAGTTATTATCAAATTATTAATGACTTTCAGCATATATTTGTGCTTGGAGTAATAATTCTTTGTTTTGTAATTTACAGGATTTTTTTTTTACTTTTATGTTCTGTAAGTCATTTCAGAAACTGTTTTTTTCAGGTGGTTCGAGCTAAAGAGCGTCTGGATGAGGAACTAAATATTCAAACTGAAGAACAAAAGCAGCATCCACAGCAGGATACAGAAACAAAATGATTAAAATTATACCCCTCCCCTCATCCTCTGTAAATTATAACCTAATAAAGCCTTCTCCTTTTTAGTCTTGTGTCTGTGAAATGAATTGGCAGATTTTTTTGTGTATATTGTCTTTTTATACAAGTCATGAATGATTTGTGATGAAAACAGGAAATGTTTCTAAAAGTAAATCATAATCAGAGAAATATGATTGTTTTGCTTCCAAGTGCTGATATACAAGAGAATGTTTTTCAGTTCCATTTATAATTATGAATCAATAACCAAAGCAGACTTATCAAATGCAACTTTATTAAACATTTGTTGATTTCATTGACATTTATATCAATATCGTAATAAAATTCCTCTAAAACAGGAGAACACAGCTATGTTGTACCAACTGAAGACTTTCACAACTAAAATTCTGCATGTTCAACCACAGAACATGATGCCAGGAAAAATATATTTTCATATAATCATTTTTTTTTCATATAGTGTTTTATATTTACCTATAATAAAAAGGCACTTGGAAAAATAATAAAATACTGAAATAATATCTCACAAATGTGCAAAAACATAACTTGAACAAGCCTTGTGTGGCCTTAGTCTTTTCATTAACCCTTTGTGCAACTGTGTGGCACTTCCAACAAAGGTACTCTCTTTAGATGATGCTAACCAGATTAGTCAATGTTTGTGTCCTGGATTTAAGCTGTTATTGATTTTGTTTAAGATTGTGTGAGGGTTACAGCTCTCGGAACACGTACCACTTATAGCATAAAATAAGCAGAAAAGATATTTGAAATCAAACCTTTTAAATAGACAAAAATTGTTCATGGTTCCCAAAACATCTGATAAAACAAAGTCCCCACATCTATATGGTCTACAAGGGGAGGGAAAGTGCAGTTTATTACAGGCTGAGAGCTCAAAGGGTTAATGGATCATACAGCTTATTTAATATTGAACTCTTGTGGACCCGGTTAGGATCCGTGTCGTGTTCAGGTTTCTGCTGTCAGGATTGAGTCTCTGTCCCTGGCTTTGACCAGCAGAGGAGAGACAGACACCATTGAGGTGGAAGAGGAGAGCTCCTGCATCTGTGGGTTTCACTGTTGTCATGGAGACCGTGTCCAGCTTACCTAACGCCTGCTTCTGATGACATCACAGGCCAGGCCTGTTCATTCACAGAAGATTCTTTTCAGAACCCGACCAGAAGCCAGATACAGACCAGAAGGGTCTTACATGTTCTGTTCATCCCCTCAACCAGTTGTAACAACCTTAAGGATTCATTTTATTTTGTTTTACTGGGATTGTGAATCTGTATTTTATTTTTGCAGAAAGCTGTTGCTGTCAGGCTGAAGGATAATTAAGCGCTGAGTTTAATCTAAAAGGGGTATTAAAAAAAGAAAAACAGAGGGCAGGAAGAGTTCAGTGACCTAGTTTTCTGCACACTGGTATGCCTGTGAGTTGCTGCCACACTGGTCACAGCACAGTTGGCGGCTTCAGAGCAGAGAGGACCATTTGCTGGGTAGGTGGCCAGATGGAGAGCTGCAGCACAGGATGGTTATCCTTTGCTTTTTCTTTCTCTCTGCTGGCTCCCAGCCTCTGCCCTCATCTATCCTCGTCCCATCCATTGTCTGTTTCATTCAGCCCTTCCCTTTGCTCTCACCCTCTTCTAGTCTAGCCCTGTTTTGAGGATTAAAACCCAAGATATACCATAAAACATACAAAGGGAAGTTTAAATTCAGATGAAATTGATTATTTATTAGGATCTTAATTACAATAGTTTTAATATAATACTCTATTATTGTCAGGGAGGAATGTGTTATTAGTTGATCCACCAGATGTTCACAAAAAAATATTATTTACTTCTCAGAACAGTTGCTCCAACTATATTAACTTCTAAAAATGTCATAATAGAGTACTTATTTGATATAATCACATTGTATGGTCATGATTTGGAGGTATTGTCAAGAGAGCAACTGATTGTGTGCCGGGGCAAAATAAATCTCAAATGTGTCAAAGGAAATACAGACATTCTCACGTAAAGGTTGACAAAAGCTTATCTTGTGCCACTTTTGTATTAACTAATGACCCCTCTGGTGTCCAAATGTCAGGTTGATAACTACTACTTCAAACAAAAGCTCAAATATTTCCTGCTCTCCATGATTTCCACCCCTTTAAAGACCCAAACCGGACAGCAGAAACCTGAGTGCAGAGCAGCCATTGCAGAACACAAAAAGCAACATCAACATCACAAGAAAATGTCTCGTCTGAACAGCAAAACAAAAAGGGACAAAAAATATAAAACAACTACAGGTGGATCAATCACCCATAATAGAGGGCAATGGAAAAAAGGATGAGCAAAATAATTAGATGGGAACAGGAGAGACAAAGGAGTGACAGGAAATGTCTTTTGCTCTTAGAAACTGCGCTCCTGCTCCTCATCCTCTCCTACATGACAGTGACTCATGCAGGAGCAAAACAAGTCTTTAATGACCCCACAACAACACAATATCATGTGAAAAAGGAAAAGGGAGCATACCATTTTTTAAATGCACTTACATTTTTTTTTGTCTTTTTTTCTCCTTCAGACAGGATTAAATGAGGCAGTTTGGAAAAGTGTGGCTTCCTGTCAGTCCAGCTGTAAGCAGCACTGAGGGCATCACTTCTCCCCCAACTCTCTGGCACAACGCAAAGATCCTCTTAGTCTCTTTTTCAGGTAGTTTTGTCACAACAGGATCTTGTTAAGGGAAAACACAAGCATCAGCAACTGTTTCTCACAGCTGGTTTGAGGTCAGTTTAGTAAACAAAACAAAATCTAAATAAAAGACGGCAGTCTCTGTCACCGCAGAGACCCTTTCATACACAAACTGGTTGTGATTGGCCGTGTTGATTGAATTACGGTAAAACAGCTGGACAATCCTGGAGATTACCAGGGAGATCAGGATTTTTATCACATCCTGCCAGAGGGGGGAGTCAGAAACGCCAGTGCCTTAAAAACAGTTCAGAACTTCTGAAGCAGAGTTCTGTGGAAAAGTTGTGAACACTTGATTTTTTATTTTTTTTTGCTCTTGTAGACAACTCTTGAATGACATCATTTTGAAGAAAATAGAGGGTTTTTTTGGCTGGATTAAGGTACTAATTTATCATCTGTGCGGCCAAGACCAAAGTGGGCCGTTGTTGTACTAAAACGATTCAAACTTTAGCTACTACTCGCTATTAGCTTGTCAAACAAATCAAAATTAATTTCTCTAAAATGAAATCATTCAGATTTATCACCAACAGATAAGATACTCATAACCTTTCCTCAAAATCTGAATTTAAAAGCTTTTAACTATCTATCTCTGAATTTTATGAGGAAAGAAGAAATGATGATTGATCATTGTTAAGTGATGAAACACCATCTGTCTGTTTTAAGACATCAGTAAAGTCTAAATCCTAAAAGCCTCTAGTCTGCACACCTGGCATATATTCTGGTGGACTAGTCTGGTCTGTGTTGGTCACCCTCCCCAAACTGGGGACAGATTGTCAATAAAAGTGCTCTTTTCCAGCTTGTTATGTTGCACTGGAGGAGCAGGGAGATTAGCAGCAGTTTTGAGGTTTCAATACTTTAACCAGTTGACACATTAAGTGCTCGGTTTAGTTGATCTGTCCTCTGGACAAATACAGGAAAGTCTGAGTTCACTTGCTTTGGTTGAGCAAGCTTGTCTGAATTACATTATTCACATCAACCTGCAAAAGATACTTTTAAAAATATGAAATATCTTCCTATCATTTGCACATTTGCCTAACTGTGAGTGCTTCATTTGTGGTGTTTGTATCTCACTGCTAAGCTGGAGGCACACTGTCCAAGTACAGTCATATAAATATCTAATAATGAGGACTTTTGCAGAAACACAGAGCACTAAGACCATCACATTTGTAGTCCCTGTCTATAGAACCAGTAGGAATGGATAAAGTATAAAACAAAAAAGCAAAAAGGAGCCCATTTGTAAGGCCTTGTGATATAAAGACAGGACGCTACAAGTTCCTGAATACAGTTCTTGGGCCCCGAGTTTAGTTTTTCAACAAAACGGGAGGCTTGCGTTGTACAAGTTGCTGTTTTTAAAACATGTGAGGCCTTGTATTTATCTGATAGGTTTCAGCACTGATTTCTCTTTTAAAAAAAACTCCTTAATGCACTGCTTGGAACTGATTGTGCAAGCCAGGCACCTTTAACCTCCTATTCCCTCACTATGGCATTGACCCTCCTTTTCGACCCCTTGAGCTCTTCTGGAATGTGTGTGTGCATGTGTGTTAGGTGGGGGGTGGTATCAGTTGACTACTGGCTGAGCACCACAGCACCTGGGGAAATGACCACCCAGGACAGCGGATCATGAGACCCTCCAGTTGAGAGGTTTAGGACCCCCCCAGGCACCTCATCCTCAGCTTTCTCTCCTATGCCTTTCTTTGTTAGGTGGCTCTGGACCCTGCGCTCAGATGCAGCCCCCGGCATCGGGACCATTGGCAGTCCAAGGATTGAAGAGGGGAACGGCGGGGAGAGCATAGGAGCCTTGGCCAGGCTCAGGGGTGAACCACTAAAGGACAAGATGGATGTGCCTCCCAAGCTGGTTGGAGGAGAGTTGGAGGTCCCCAGAGTGCTGAGGTCCAGAGGCCTTGAACTGAGAGGGGACAGGGGGAGGCTACTACCCAGGCCCTGCAGGGTGTGACCTCCCAGAAGAGCAGCTGCTGCACCCGGGATGATAAAATGAGCTCCACTCAAACAGGACAATTCTGAATTCTTATCACCATCACCAGTAGCAAGCCCTCCGCTCTGACTTCCCTTTAGCAGAGAGCCTACTCCACCTGGGGAGCCCTGCTCTTGAGCCACAAAGTGGCCGTGCGCTTTGATGTGCTTCCTCAGAGAGCTGGGATCTGTGTAACGCTTCAGGCAGCCCGCCATCTTGCAGTAGTAGGGCTTGTCTACATAATGTGTGCGTGTATGTTTGAAGCGGTCGCTGGAGTTGGAGTAGCGCTTGTTGCAACCCTCATAAGGACAAATATAAGGCTTTTCACCTGCAGCAAGGAGAGATTATGCACATGAGAGTTCATCAAAATCTTACATGTTCGTGTCTGAATTTCTTCTTGATTGCATTCCAAGATTCAACAAAGTTTTCTAACACATTTACTCACTGTATAATCATTTCTGCCTCAAGTCATTATATTTTATTACTCTCTGTGTGCTGAGCACTAACCTGTGTGTGAGCGGTTGTGTATCTTGAGGTTCTCCAGGCGTGAGAAGCTCTTGTTGCAGGTAGGACACCGGTGGGGTTTCTCATTGGTATGAGTGCGAATATGAATGAGCATTTTGTATCTGTATGTATGCGCACACAATATTAATATTCTTAGTGTCAACTTCTTAAATTCTCTTCCTAAGACAGTGTAAAATAAAGTCTCACCTGGCATTAAACCCCCTCCCTCTTCGAGCACAGCCCTCCCAGTGGCAGCAGTACCCTGAATCTTTCTCAGGTTTGACATGGAAGTCGTTGACATGGTCCACTAGATCTTGTAAGGAGTCAAAAAGCAGATGACACTGAAGGAGGGAAAAGAGTTTCTGATAAGCTTTTGTAATGACAAAGTTTTAGTTCCACGTTTCAGTGCAACTTCACTTTTTTTTTTACTTTCTGAGTCTTACCTTCTTCCAGCGACAGGCCAGTTGTTCATCTGCTGAGAGGTCGGGAGAGGCCCTCTTATCATTTGTTTGGCCAATAAACATAGAAGACGGCAGGTGAAGTCTTGCTCCAGGTCCAATTGGCACAAAAAACTGAAATGCCTGTAAAAGATGAGAAATGTATTTAACTATTTATGTGAAACTGTTGAAAAAAAACCCCCTCAAAAATAGTGAGCTCAAAGTGACAAAGGGATTCACTAATAAAAAGATACAAATCACAGGTTGAGTGCATTATAAAAGCTTCAAATACGCAATAAAAATTCTCACAAAAATGAAAGTACTTGTGTAGTGGAACCTACAAAGCATCACATTCTTGAAAATAAACCATCAGCTAAAGAACCGGTGGGGGAAACAAATGGCTTGACAGAGTAATAAAAGGAGAAGCCGATTCCTACTAAACTGCATCTCTCTCTTCAAAAGATCCACTCCACTTTTCTTCTAGTAGTTACCTGCTGTGTGCTACAAAACCTCCCAACATCCCTGAGCACAGCGTGAGAGCTTTAAGATTCAATGAGCCTCCACTGGGTCTTGAAGAGCTTAAGCACCAACCCACACACACTCACAGAAAGGGAAACCTCAGCTGAATCGAAGATGTGAAACCAGGGGAGAAAGACGACGCAAGAAAAAGGATGCATTTGTGCCAAAGAATTGCATGCGACAAATTTCATAAAATGAGACCATTTCTCAACGGAAAGAAATGCAGCTTTCTGTGCAAAACTATGCAAGCTGCTTTGTAAGGACATGTAGAGGATAAAGCATGTGAGTGTTTGCCATATGAAAAATGTGTAAGACATACACAGAGAGTAATAGTGTTCTGTTAATGTTCACAGGGGATAAGTGTGCAGCACAGCTCAGGGGGGCACTGGGTGGCTGAATGGCCTTAGCCAGCATGTCTAGATTCAATTGCATGGGAATTGAATTAGGAGGCATGAGGTTCGCATGGCTGTGGTTTGCCCTAAATCTGATTAGACATGTTCATAGACACACACACACACACCACGTGTGTGCATCATGCCAGCAGGTCCACTGAGTGCAAGCTGCACAGACAAAAGTGTTGGGGAGACAGGACATGTTTGATAAGAGTCCTCCCATCTTTTGCGCAACACAATTCCCTTATGTGAGTCTGACACAACCCCATGTTGCTCCTGATTTGATGACTCCAGCAGGCAGAGTCATTCTTTTTCAACAAAACAGTAAAGCTTGGCCACCCACTCCTGCACTGAAATAGTGTTTCTTTTTCAAACACCTAAAAGAAAATATAAGGGAAGGTTAAAGAGATTTCTGTGAGTAAATACAAACTGGTTAAGGCTTTCTTTGACTATTTACAGTTGTCTGCATGACATACTCACCCCTGAGGGAATGTAGCTGTTCATTTCTGGAGAAGTGGGGGTGTGACGGGAGGAGGGAGACATGCTCAAGTCCACTGCAGGTGGGGTCGGGGTATCTGCTCGATCATGGGGGACCACCTGCACACCTGAGAAAACAAGCACATATTGGAGTGACTTTTCCCTCAAGGTATCTGTTACAAGGATGAGTGTTTTGGTTTAATTTCTAAAGTGTAGTTTGTAAAGGCCGCCACAAACATTTGGAAGGAGAGTTATTAGGTGAAGACTCATCTTTTTTAACCTACCTGAACGTGGGGATGCTGGCGACGCAGGCTCTATAATAGCTGTCCCATCATCTGTCATATAGAGTTGGCGACTACGCTGAGGGTGCAACAGTGAGAGGGGAGGAGAACGCGCACCTCTGTCCTTTCCATATACCCGATGACGGAGTTTCAGGTCCAGGGGCTCGTCTAGGGACAGCATGACTGCAACCCGCTGACCTCCCAACTGCACAAACAACCACAGAGGGGGAGAATGGGAAGAGTTAGGTCTGGGTCGATTAAACAAAGCTCATGTTTAAGTTTGCAAACATGAAACAATGAGGATTTGTTGGTGTGCCTTTCCAACTGTAAAACATGTTTCCTTCAGCTTTCAGTTGGCAATTAATTACATTAAAATAAGGAATGTTTTATAACTTTCTGATGCTGCGTGAGCATAAACACTTTTCAACCAGCTGGGCAGCTGGTTGAAAGAAGTCATAGCTGTTGATTATCAGGGGAAAATGTTTCTCAACAAAGCTTTTAAACATGTATCACAGGAAATAAACTATATGACTAAATGTCTTTTGCATTTTGTACTTTTTCTATTTTCAGTGTTCAGTTTTACAAAACAAATAAAAAAGACAGAAAAAATAATAAAGTCTCTTGCCTTTTGGACAACAGTTTGTGCTCTCATACCACTGACAGTATAAATTTTCCCCAAATATTATTCCACAAATGTAACCCGACCAACTGAGAAACACTATAAGCAAAAAAAGTTACCCACAGCAGAGGGCAAGTTCTCACACCTGCAGAGTTTCCCACATGAATGTTGTTAAAAGTATCTCCCATGCCAAAACCCTGTTGGGTACGAAACACTCTCCAACAATGGAAAACCGACCACAATAAGCTGAAACACAGAGTAAGTCGAAGAAAAATAAACACTTGTGCACACGGTGAGGGCTCTGTGACCCCTGTCTACCTTTCCATCCTGACCTTTACTCACACTCTCTTCCTGAGGAATTTCCACAATCCAACCCAGATGGTCTCCCCCCCTCACCGCTGGCCCTCTCTTACCTCACCCCTTGGCCAGAAAGTGGCCTTTGCACTCTGTCGCATCAACCCCCCTACCATCATCACCCAGACCCATCCACAATCACCACAGTGCGCACCTTCAAACTCTGTAGACGTTTGAGACCCACAGGCCACGCTGCAGGCCTCTAACTCCAGCTGTACTCACTCCATCCACCCCATCCCACCCCGTCTAAACACACTGACCTCTGAACCCTGTCTGCAGACAGGATGCTTCATTTAGCTGTCATTCTGAGCTCCAAGTGTCCGCCTTTAGCTCCTACCAGATCCAATTGTTCAACTTTTTAATTTTCCTTTTTTTGGTAATAAAAAATTTGTTTTGGCTAATGTACAGTAGATTAATCGTGAAAACCATTTTGAATCGCACTGATTCACAAACTTAACCAGTCATGGAGATACATCTAATTATTATTTTCTACAGGTTTCATTCAAATCTGTCCAGTGGTTCATAAGATATTTCACTAACAGGAAAATACTTCAACACATAGGCAAACACGTTACTATCCATCTTCACCTTTTGGCAGCAGGCGATAAAAATATTGATTTATCAGCATTCTTAGGATATAAACTTGAATGTATGATTCTGATCAATATCAAAGGATCTCCTACATTATGTATCCAAGCGTGTCTGAAGTCTCCATTGAGCCCAGCACCTCAGGGTTCACTGCTCCTTCTCACCATGCCCACATGAACACATCTTCACAAAGAGTTTCATGTCTTCACATCAGACAAGCAGGGTGTCCTATAATCCAAGTGTAGTCGTAACATAAAACAAAGAGGTTCAAACACACACACACACACA
>JAVKLF010000021.1:7761048-7771097 GCA_034783495.1 Millerichthys robustus
GTGTGTGTGTGTGTGTGTGTGTGTGTGTGTGTGTGTGTGTGTGTGTGTGTGTGTGTGTCTACAATGCAGTGGTATGCTGCATTCTTTCAGCTGTAGAGGTGCACCCAAGCAAATACTAATCTTATCTAGGAAAACGCATTTAAACAACAGTGAACGTGACAATATTGCATTTTAAAAGATTAGAAAGTTCTTCTTTGAATAAAAACCTTGTGCACATGTGCAGGTGAGTTTATACGCAAGCAGACCACAGACATACAATAGACATTCTGCAAAGCTTTGTCAAATTTGCAGAAACAGACCTTCCCTATGCCCTAGCCTAAACGAGCATGGGGTCAGGCCAGGAATGCAAAGACCAGGTACCTACCTTTAAATCTCACGTTTACCCATCTTACACACAAAACTCTTTGGCAGCCACTCCCTAAAATTTGTGTAAGATTTGAGCTTCAGGAAAAATAGTTTGGATTCGCTTACACTTTGATATGAGCCACACTTTATCAAAGGTTTTCCTGGGTTTCTGAAGGATTTTTTTTAGACTTAGATTTTTTTCCTCCATTTCATTCTGTCCAATCCTTTAACCTGTCCATGAAAGAATACTGTGTCATGTGTGCTTTAAATAAAGAGGATGAGTGGAGTACAAAATAAGTGTCAGACCATAAATACTATCTACAGCACAGGAACATCTGTAAGTCATGTTTTTTTTAAATGAAATGAAAAATAATCCAGCAAAGACCATAACAAATGTAAGTTATTATAAAAATTAATACAGTAATCATAATATAATTAAAATATTATCATAATTGTTAAGATTGTCAGAACTGGCATTATTTCCTCGTAAAAACGGTTATTAGCAAAGTTTGCAGACAAGTAATTTTTGCAGCCACAAGCCTCCAGGAACCACTTATCTACAGTAGTCAAAGTTTTCAGTTAATAGAATCACCTTCTTGGTGGTAACACCTTAAGAAATATTGATCTAGAACACTTTCAAAGGTTACAGAAACAAGTCTGGCTCCTTGGAGACAAAGAATGAAAATGTAAGGGGAGCCTCAAGACTTTTGCACAACACTGTAAGATGTTTTTGACAACCAGTTCTAAGCCACTAAAAATCAGAAGAAAACAAAAAAAGTCCAAAGTCTTTTTCTCCCTTCTTGCTGGTCTTTTCCGTGCAGCTATAGGATGAAGGCAGTCTTTGTAGGAAGGATATGCATTATATAAACTGCACAAAAGCAGCAAACCTGAAGCAGGATCAGTGTGATCCATCACCCAGTTACACCTTTAGGGATCAGTATACACAGTCTTCGTGCAGGCTTTATGCCACACATATATTATTGCAGGGTTGCTGGCTGTTTGCTGTAGAGTTCAGACTAGTTCAGAGTACTGTGGTACCGCTCCAGCTTTGGGAGGGGTGAGTCTGTCTCAGAGTCATTTCCTGGATGGGGATATTATGGCACCACACGCATGAGAAACAAACCTCTTTCACATTTCACACCGACCAGAGCCACTTTTTATTCTGTACGTGCAAAATCGATAAAGCAAGTGTGCAAAGTGAAATCTCTGGGAAGTGGGTCTTATTATTCAATAACTGAGTTGTGTGTGTGGGGGGGGGGGGGGGGGGGGGGGGGGGGGGTGTAATATGATTCTAACAACAACTTTATGCAACATGGCCTCTGAGAAACTGGGGGCAAGGTGTGGGGTAGTGACTTCAACTGTGTTGTAAGTTTTTTTTTTGTGGATACTGCAAATGGCTCCTTCCAATCTCTGTCAAAGAATGGGCGACCAACAGGAATAACAAAGAAAGGTGTGCATTATTGGGTTTGTACAAAGAGAAATAAAAAGGACAATTACTCAGCATCCCAAACTAATGCACACTTAAAAATGTGAAATACAAACCAGAGGAGAGCAATTAGTTGACCAAGTAATGTAATGTGTGTTTTAGTGAGGGTTATGGGGGTCACTTAGAACTTCTGCTACATTTAAATCTGGGTGTGCCCCCTATACTCTCAGCCATACTTCCATTTAGGCCTCGCTGCTTCCCTCTCCTGTGATTACACACATAAGCATGTTCACACAAAGCTTGTGTTGTCTTTTCCTCATGAGGTGGTGCCAACCTAACAGCAAGTCCAGCGTCCTCCCTTCTCACATGGCCTGGGTAACCCTCAGATCAGAGATACTTCCCACCATGGTTGGCGAAAAGACAAGGTCAATATGACAGTTTTTTCTCTCTTTTCGTTTGTTCCCTTTGTCTCTGTCCCCTTCCCTTTTTCCTCTATTTCTGCATTCTAGCTCCACCCTGCAGCTTTCATCTTCTGCAGCTTCATCCAAAAGAGATGAACAGCAAATGAGAGCAGAGAGGCAGATGCAAATGGACAGATGGAGGACGACTGAGATTGCAGTAGACATAGTTGAGCTATAATGCTGTAAATGATAGCCAGGCTAAAATTTTTTGATTTAAATTCGTGACACATGCTGTTTGTGCAGTCTGATGGAAACATGGCCGAGAAGAATTTAGAGCCAATTTCTAATTTAAATTGGGCTAAACTTGTGCTTTTTTTCATTTGACTGAAATGTAAAGCACTTTGGTGAACTTCTGTTGTTTTTAATAAGCTGACATTGGCATACAGTAAATGTGGCTGTGATCAATTAATATCTTACCTGTTGTAGATAGCTCTTTTAAGCTCCAAAGTTTAATGAAAAAGTTTAGTTCTGACTAGACTATCAACCTTTTCAAAGCCTAAATTTAAATTATAATGGTTCACTGCACACTATACTGTTGTTATGTTGCCTCATTTGCCCCACAACAACTAAATACAAATTTAAGATGACTTGAATGCAGTTACCTTATGTTTTGTGCCTTTTGTTGCCAGAGGACTTGGACCTGCTAGGTCCTGTGAGGATTGGTGCTGCTAAAGTAACCATCATGCACTCCAGTTTTTACAAGGGTTCATTTGTTTTGTTTCAAGAAGTTTCCATTTGGAGCAGAAACTGTAGTGTACTTAGACAACTCATCTTTATGGCCATCTCTGCTTTTTAACTTTTCATCACAGTACAGCACAATTACGAGTAGTTAGCTTGTTATTTAACTTGTGAATAAATTATATTTATCTCTGAAGACCTTTGGGAACCTGAGTACGACTAGCAGTACTTGTAAAAGAGATGGAGAACCATAAGGACAGAGTAATACTCATCCTCTAACTCAATTTGACTACCAATAATTAAAACTCAGGATATCAAGCAGCAGAGATAGAGTTGGGCAGAGTATGATAGTCAAAACTCAAGACAGTTTTTTTAAAGCAAATTTACTTTAGCAATCAAATGAAAACAGTGAGGCTACTTAGAAACAGTTTAGGTCAAAACATGTCTTAAAATCCAACCTCAAACCTAAAGCATTTCCCAATTACATAAGGCTCCTTTACAAAAAAAGAGAAAAAAACTACACCAGTACACATGAATTAAATTAGTGCTGGCAACATCTCCAAACCACCACAGAGAAGGTAAACACTCACAGACCAAAGCTGTTTCCCCCTCCCTCATTCTTTTACAGTGTGTATAAGGAGAATCACTTATATAATATACTTCTTGTTTATGAAGCTTAAAAAGCTCTTGAAAAGACGAAAGTTCAAAGCAGATAAAGGTAGAATGAGAGAAGTGAAGTTATGCACCAAAAGGAGATGACGTCCTAGAAAATTAGGAATAAGAGGAAAAAAGAGTGGAAGGAGGGGTTGAAGGGGACAAAGTCTGGAAGCTAAACTGACAGGACTGGATATGCCCAGACTTGGAACCAGGTCCAGACTTGAGAGTCTTATTTGAAACTTAGAAATGCCTCACCCATCTCTCCTTCTCTAAACTCACCATCAATCCTACTCCCCTGCTCTGCCTTCCCAGTATTTTCCCCCCATGCTCACTGATAGAGCCTCTCTTATTCAACTACCCCATTTATTTATTTTTTCAAATAAGCTATTATACATACCTCTGTTGTACCAAAAGGCTGTAACGCTATTCAATGTACCTGGGAGAACCAAAGGTGCTAAACAAGCAAGTAAATAACAATACAACCCGGCCGTAAGGGAGAGAGAACTCATAGCTGACTAAATTAAAATGCAAATTATCAAAAGAAATGAAACTAGATATACTTCTACCCTCAGTTAGACATGACATATTGTGCCGAAACATTTCAAAACCTACTTTTGAGTCAGCTTCTTTACAATGATGTTGCACTTTAACATTTACATATTCTTTATCCTGCACTGCCAAAACAAAGACATGGTCTGCATATTGTTTGAGAACATCTGCAAGCTGAAATTTTCTCATGAAGGAAACAGAGAGCAGGGAGAGCAGAGGGTGCTTTAGAGAGAATGAAACAAGGCAGGGTGGGGTAGCTGAAGTGAAGTATTGAGTTGTCTGTGTTTATTTTGGAAATGCAGACCTGAAGACTCGCAGCAGAGGAACTGACTCCTGATCTTTGCCATAAAGGAGCAAACCCTATGCACACATTTAAGATGTCCCACACAGGTAATTTAAAGAACAAGAATAAAAAGTGTAACCCCTTGGGGACCAGTTTAACCCAACATGGGGATCCAGCAGTGGTGTGCTATGACAGGAAACAGCTAGGCTGTGAGGTGATTAGTGGTTACAGTTTAACTGGAGAAAAATGCACGGTGTGTGAGACATGCCAGCTAGGCAACAAAGAGGTATGCACTGATGTCTGTCAGTGTGCAAGTTAGCATGAGTTTATTGGCTTGGTCTTTATGTATGGGTCTAAAAATCTGATCATCATCCAATGCATCACTCAGGGTTTCACAGAAGGATTCTGTCACTCTTTTGACACATGGCAACAATTAGTAATGGAAGCTCTCATAGAAAAAACACATAAGGTACTGGAACATAATGATATAAAAGCCAAGTCATTTACTATCATTTGCACGTTTGACTTATATTTAGTTTGAATCAGTTCCATTTCATCTGAATGTTAGCTGAGTCATGTGGATATTTTCAACCTTGTGGTGTGTGTAAATTGCTCCTGTTTAGCAGAGCCACAAAAGAAGCAATTATGAGTTTGCAGTTACCTTCAAAATTATTCCAAAGAAAGCAGGTGAAGTACCTGTAAACACTTGAATGATATTATTTTGACATTAGTGCAACACAGACTTCAGTGATGACTATGAATCATTCACGCTCAAGTAAGAAAAGTGACTCATCTTTAACTGAGCAGAATTTTTTTAACCTTTATCCAAAAAAATACCATAAATATTAAGCCATAAACCTCTGTATGATTTCCATTAAAAGACAGATGGCTTCATCTGGAAACACAATGGAAAACCTCTGCCTGATTCAGGCCAAACATTGATAAAGTGACCAAAACAGTGGTTGTATTTCATTTATCAAAGCTTTCTATCTTAACAGCAACGACCATTTTCAAGTGAAACCACAAGAAGTACAGACCCGCCATAGGAATCTACCTCATGTGAAGATAAATGCAAGTGTGCATTAGGTGCCCTGTTTTCACAGCAAGCTGCCTCATTCACTGACCGCTGTAATCCTCCCTTCCCTGCTGCTCAGTTGCCTTTTAGCTTGACCATAATCCGCAGCAGTTACGGCACCCCACTGAGATATTAATTCAAACACTCAAACGGGCTCTTCTACTTTAACATCTCACTCACTGGTAGTACTTTCCACAGTCTTTCTTATCAAGTGGTAAACACAGTATTTATGTAGCCTCACACTGCACTTCATGAAAGAACTTGTCAATATGTGTTTTACATTTGAACTGCACAATGTGTTTGCATCATATGTGGTATTAGCCAGCCTTGAATTATTAAACACAAGTGCAGTGTGTTTTCCCACCATCCTCCTATGGCTCTGTAATGCAGGGAAATGTCATGAGTCTACTTTTTACATACAAAAGCTGCTTTTATAACAGTTTTGGACCTGAGCTGAATTATGTCACACACGGTTCCAGTGTGGGGCTCATTCTCAAAGGCAATTGAGAAAAGGGGTAACAACACCCATAATTTGATTTCAGGGACTGAAGTGGTGGTTAGTATTTGTCCACTGATGCATTAATTACAGCAATTCAACCCCAAGCATCAGCAGTGTGGTGAGGAAAGAATTTTATTTCAACAGAAAGAGATGTTCAGCAGAACCAGAATCAGGAAGGGTGGCCATCTGTCTCAGCTGGCTGAGGGATGAGAGGACAGAACAGACGTAAGCAGTTCAGTATTGTAAAAATGAGCTCTTTTTCTGAAGTGTTTGAAAACTCTGAGTTGTGGCTTTGACTGGAAAAATCAGTGTTGATGGTGGTCAAACCCATGTGAGTTTTCTTATGGCTGATGAACATCTTTGGAAATCACGTAAGCGATTGTGTGAAATAATTATTAATAAATAGTGACCAATATCAGACAATTAATTGGTCTATCTCTAGTGATGGATGTCTCTTTGTCTGACCTCAGACTTTCTCTTGCATAAACATTATGGCTGACCTGCAACTGAACTGTTCATTAGCTTTTAATTAGATAAACAGGTTTTTCAAAAAGAATGCAGAAATCTGTATGACTTTTATGTGTCCCCTGCTCCACACTTAAATAAAATCCTAAGGCTAGACCCCCTCAGTCGATTTGTCTTTTTCACAAAACTACACATAAAATACACACACTCCTCTTAGAAACATATAGTTTAATCCAAAATACAACTGCTGTCCCCTCAAGTGTACCTCGATCTGCACTAACCTATTTTTTAATGATCAGGCCTTATTCTCAGGGCTTGACAATGGGCCCATGGGAGGCAGCCAATGAAGAGAGGGTCCATTGCAAGCCTAATCCCTGTGCGCAATTAGGTTTAGGAACAGTGGAGTTGCTTAATTGGAGGAAAATGGTTCTTTATCTATGCCTCTCTGTCTGTGCTCATCCTTGCCCCCTGTAATGCACATTTGGCCTCATCTAACTTAGAACTGAGCTGAACAACAGGATGTCAAACATTCAAACATGAAATCCCACCTTTATGTGCAGTTTAAAAATGAAGGATGTGGTAGTTGACCTCTGGTTCCAATGACTGGAGTCTGCGTTGGTTTAACTCTTTATCAGCTCAGAGAGCTTCTCCACAAGCCTGTGTCTTTGCACAACAGCTGGCCGGGCTGTCATGTGCACTGCTGGACTATATAGGGCAGGATTTGTGACTCTGCTCCAAAAATGCCTCTCAGGGATAAGGAGGTGGATGCTGAGGAGAGGATGAGGGCATGTGGGAAAAGGTCACCCCCACCCCCCACCCCCAGTTGAAATAATTGGCACTGATATATTATCTGTGGAAACGGCACAAACAGTTCCGGCCTTGGACCCGGCAGCTGAGCTGAGTCCGAGCTGCACCGCTGCTGGAGTGACTGAAAATGGGTCACTGCCCTGCTGGAACTCGTGCCGTTTCACACATCGCAGGAGAAAGGATATTACCAACGTGGACAGCCAGTGTACATAATATGCAGAAACAGGGAAGCGTTGCCTCTCTGGCTTACCTTACAAAGGGAAATGCCGTGGATATGGCCGAGATGTCTCCTGTTCGGTCCACGTCTCTGCTCGCGCGAAGAAACTTCTCAGGTCCTGCTGCTCAAACCGCGTCGGTGCGAAACGACTCCTAGTCAATTTATTGCCTTTTCTTCAGAGTAAAAACTGAACATAAAGCTGACACGTCTTGAAAAAGAACTACTAGGTCTTTGTGGAAGCGGTCTGTTCCCAGACCATTGTCGGGATTATATATGCTTGAAAAAGATCCAACATAAAAGCTCAAACCCGGCGTATGTGACAGCCGGTTGTTTCAATACGGACTAATCTATGACAGCCTTGTCTGTTGTCGCAAGAGGATACTGTTGCATGTTTTATTACCACTGGTCAGAAAGTGTAAACACCTGAATCCACAGCCTGAACTGTTCTCGCTGATGAGGAACGAAGACCACTGCTTGGGTTGTGCACCAAAAGCGCATGAAGGTGATTTCTTCCTGAATTCAAAGCGCATCGCTTAATGGAAACGCTGGTCAAATGGGGGGGTTCCTATGGGTGGTCGTGGTTCTCCCAGGAGTGGTGGGAGGGCAGTTCAGACCAGAGGGATGGCACGAAGTGGTAGATAGAAAAGACAGGGCGGGTTGGCGACGGGGTGTGGGCTGGATGAGAAGGACCCTCTCCTTCTTCTTCGGTGCGTTTCCAGACGCAGAGGTACGCTGATTGCTTTTCGCGCAGTTATCCCTGGGTTTCTTTCTGTTTGTTTGTTTGTTGTTGTTTTCTTCCTCTAAGCACCCGAGAAGACGCTGAGCGCCGATGGCTGTCTCCCCCACCACCGTCTGACGCGCACAGACATCCGCCCCGAGCGCAGCCAGCCCGTCAGGACCAGCCCAGAGCCTGCCTGCCACCTCAGCGCATGCTTACTGCTCCGCCCATCCTCTATGGGCAGTCCCGGGTTTTTCCTCCAAGCTTCCCCGTCCCTCTGTCTCCACACACACACACACGCACACACACTCGCTCTGACACTGTTTATCCTCATGGTCTGTTCCACATAAACATCAGCACACCATCAACACGTTATCTTATAGGCTATGTTACATCTTATATTTCTGTATTTCTTCACATACCCCCACTGTTCATCGTTTTATAATTCCTCAGAATTTTTTTGTCTCAGGCTGTTATCATATGATTATCATATGATTTCTGGCAGCTTTGTTTGTTAATTAATGATTACTTAAATACATATTTCTGTAATTTGTTATTATCTTGTAAAAATAATTAAATTGAAGAAATAATGTCTAATCTATAGTGACCATTTTCACCAACAAATTTTATGTTAATTTCACCTAACAGTGCGCCTCAAAACTTTTATGGCAGGCCAGTTTAACATAAAATCGGTCTCACCACACTTACATCATACGCTCTACATCTCTTAAATTGGTAGACATATTAGCTATTTTAGATATCTTTATTTTGTAGTACAAGTACATTCTGTAAAGTAAAAATTACTTCCGATTTACCATTAGAATGTTTTATGGAGGCTCGAATTCAAGCTTTCTAAAAAAGTAATTTTGAATAGTCAGAATTACATTAGCTATATCTTGAACTGTATATGTGTGACCCTTCAAATAATGAATCCAGTAATGTCATTTGAGATATCTTCAGCCTCAAACCATCCAGCCATTATCTTAACCTGCTTCTTCCTTTCAGGGTCACAAGGGTCACTGGTGCCCATTATCAGCAGTCACAATCTCAAATGATTTCAAAATGTAGTTGAAGATATCTTGAATTGTTTTTGACTAGTCAGAATGTAAATGCAGATATCTTAAATTACCATTCAGGGCAGTTTCAATGTTGTTGAAATGTAATATATCGGTATATGTAGAATGTAATTATACTGTAGATAGTCAAACGAAGTCGATTTTATGTTAAAATGGCTTGCCATCAATCCTCTCACCACTAGAGGGAGACAAAAAGCTTTATTGATCTGCAGAATGATTTAGACATTTTATTCGACATCTGACTCAAAAATATTTATTTTATTACCAAAATATATTTTAGCCATTATTATATTAGACAAATAGTTCATTACATAAATGTATTTTTGTTTTATTGATGTTCTATAAAGCAGAGATCGTACTCATGTATTTTATTTTTTCTAATAATTAAAAACATTTCCGAATCTAGCCTATATATTAAAACATAAAAATATACGCATATATAAACATTGTAGGTATATTGTTTGTTTATGATGTGTAGTTGTAGGCCTATTGTAGTTGTACATTTAGAGATTTAAGTTTTTTTTAAAAAAGCCTAAACAGGAACTTAAATCAACCATTTGGACAGAGGCCTAAGTGTAACGGTTATCATTTATTGTACTTAACAAAATATATAAATAAAAATCTAAAAAAAAATTACCTAACATGACTCAGAAAACATAACAATAAACCAATTATAGAAATAGTAGGCTTTATACAGTATTTAATACCCAAGATCAGGCTTTAATTTCACATATCTCCTGCTGAGGAGCTTATATAAATTTATGTTTTCTATTCTTGTTAATTTGTAGTTTTG
>JAVKLF010000021.1:7813630-7824686 GCA_034783495.1 Millerichthys robustus
TACATAAACTGTATCAACCTAAATTTATTGTGGTAGTAG
This sequence comes from Millerichthys robustus, assembly GCA_034783495.1. Taxonomy (NCBI): domain Eukaryota; kingdom Metazoa; phylum Chordata; class Actinopteri; order Cyprinodontiformes; family Rivulidae; genus Millerichthys; species Millerichthys robustus. Next base: position 7,813,670 of record JAVKLF010000021.1, read on the forward strand.
CTGAGAATCATCCAAAAGCTTATACTCTGAATGCAAAAACAAGATCTCACAATGATCTAACATAATTTACAAGATTTGAGCAAAAGACACATTAGATGATCTAAAACCGGCATGAAAAGTGGTGAGTGATATGCATTCCTTATAGAATTCAAGGCCTTGTTTTTTATACAGTATTATGACTATTCATTTAACACAGATCCCAGTGCACTTGTATGAAAAAAGGATTACCTTTTGTTGTCCTGTACATTTCTTTGTTACTGCCCCTCCACATGAGGAAAATATTTTCTGAGAACATAATTCTCAGTGAAATCTGTGGGATTTTCTTTGTTATCATCATCCTTTTTGTATTTTCTCTGCGGAGTGTATTAATTTTCATTCTCCTTTGGTGACTATGTACTACAATGTTTCTCCTTCTTTACTGTCTCCAAACTCTGCACAGTCTCCCTGTCTGTCCTGCAGTATGACCCTAATAGCAGGAGAGGATTCGGTTCTGGAGGAAGAAATAGTTCACAATGGCTGTCATGAAGACTGCAAAACAAACAACAAGGTTTGCCTGGTGTTGTTAACCTGTTGCATGCAGAAAACGTGTTGCTTTTTCTACCTAAAATTAGATCATATCTGAACTATATTTCATGAAAAGGTATTTCTATCTATGGTTATTTGTTATATTAGTTTAAAAGATTTAATGTTCAGAAGAGGACACAAGGGTTTCAAAATTAGTTCATAGGAATAGATAGAACTGCATGAGTCCCAGATGCAATCTAAACTGATGTGACTGAAACAAAGTCTGTCATTTTAATATTTCCTATTTGGAGTATTTAAAAATAATGCTGACCTACTTCAAAACTCATTAGTTCACCTTCTTTCTTGGGAATTTAAGATGTCTTTCTTTTTCTTAGGACTCTTCAAATCTGAAGTGTTCCCCTGCGATGTCTGCTGGGCGCAGCCCCAAAACTGTGAATGGTCTGCTCAGTCCTCAGCTGGAGGCCTTGAATAACAGCCAGACGTCACTTTGTGAGATGCTGCAGGAAAAGGAGAAGAAGACATGGAGTGGAGGAGCTATGGGCTTGGACCACTCTGCGCTTATTCCTCTTCGGTCCAAAAACTTCAGGGAGAGGAGTGATGCTCACTTTGTGGATGTTATCAAGGAGGATAGGTAACTAATTGAAAATGGAAACTTTAACCCTGTCATTACAAATATGTCCCTTTCATTGCAAAATCTTAAAAGCAGAAGACAGTTTTTTAAATAGGAGAATGCTTGAGGGTATTTATTTGAATGGTTTTAACTTAGAAACCTAAATAAGAGAGAATTTTTTCTGAATTGTCCATGTTTCTGTTACAGTCTTATGAAGGATTATTTCTACAAACCTCCCTTAAACAAGCTGAGCCTCACCTTCCTGGAGAAGAGCCTGGAGTCTGCTTATAGGATAAGCTACCAGGAGGAGGTGTGTATGGGTGCCAACTCGTGTTAAGCATCCACACATATGCTTTCATTTTGACATTTCTGTCATTATCTTTGCATGTTGTGAGTCTAAACCGTAACATGTTGTCTTTTGTTTAGAATCTGAAAATTCTTACAACTGCTGAATAAAGTCTGTGCCATTTTGTAGTTGCAGTCATCGGGTTGTTGCTGTTTTCCAGTATGAGGATATTTATTTGTGTATGTGCACACGCTGCATTTTTTTGTTTGTTTGTTTGAGTTTCTCTGTGTCTGATTCTAGTCTGGGAAGCTTGTTAGCACAACATTATAACCAGACTGGTCAGACTGCGGCAAAGAGAAATCACTGCAGGACTCTTGGTGCAGATATTAATTGGATTACAGTGCCCTCTGCTGGTTAAACCTCAGAAATACATTTGTGATGGCACGACTGCAATTCTTTGGCAGTGAAAATAGGGTTGATTATAGCTAAGACATAATTATAAGTTGTTTGGTAAATGATTAACATTAATTTACCCCTATTTCTGGTCACTGTTTGTGTCTTCTTTTCCAGGTAGAAAGCCAAGCAGCGGTGCAGACGTTTGCTAGCCCAACATTCAGCTCTTTCCTGGATATGCTTCTGTGCTGTTTAGTAGTTTTTGCCCTCTCGCTTGCCTGTTTCCTTCGAGCACAAGTTACTCAGCAGAGTATATCCACACCGGCTCTTATTCTGACATCTGTAGCTGGGGTACTGGAGGCTCTGGCTCTGTTGTTTGCTATACGGTGAGAAACTAGATGCAGACTACCAGGCCCTAAGCCATGTTTAACCAATGAGACAAACTAAAGTTGCAATTACAGTTTTAGTAATATTGATTATGCCTGTCAACATAATATTTACCCCTTAACTAAATATTAAAAATCACAGACAGCGTTACTTTTATTCATAAGAGAATTGTCTGTGCCATCTGATGAATATGTGCTTTCTACATAATAAAAAACAGGCAGTGTGCAAACACATACAGGAAAATATAACTTATATGTACATTTGCAAACAGAAAGATGAAAAGTAAGGTTTAAAATCAAAACATTTAAACTTAATAGCCTTGTATTTCTTGAATTTGTGTATTTCCAGTATGGCTTTCTATCTGGACAGTGTGCTGAGCTGCACTCGGGTGTTGATGAGAGCCGTCTCTGGCTGGGTGATGCGTCACTTAATAGGAGCTGTCCTGGTGTCTCTGCCTGGTGTGGTAGTCCTCTCCCACATCTCTTGTGACACGCATATTTCAATTCAGGTGGAATTCAGTTTTAAGTTTCTTTGTTTGTTTTGTTTTTTGTCAATCTTTACTAGAATAGTTGTATGATTGAACTCTGCTTAACATTGGGAATACTGTGTTACTACAATTTTCAATTCTAACTTGATTAAAATGTTTTCAGACAATGTAATTTACTGTATCTGTTTCTCTTTGACTAACACTTTCCTTTTCCCCCTCAGTACACCATGTTCATCTGTTGTGCGATCATCATAGCTATTATTCAGTATTGTAACTTCTGTCAGCTCAGCTACTGGATGCGCTCAGCAATAGCTACACTGGTGGGACTGATCATGCTTGTTTTGCTATTCAGCTCTCCCTGCAGGTATGACAGACCTAATAATTATCTTTAAATGCGTAGGATATAGAGACAGAATGTATTTTTAAATTCCCAAAATGTGTGTGAAAACAATAAGTTTTAAGAGGGATAATGAAATTGTTATGCATTAACATTTTACTTAGCAAAAGCTTTTATAATTTTCATGTAACTGAGTCAATAACCAGGTTCGCTTCAATTTCTTCTAGTGTTAAGTTTGTGTTGAAAGGAGGTTTGGAACCTAAGTTTATATATTTGAAAGATATTTGATTGTATAATTCTCAGACATTAATTTTGAGCAACATTTGATACCAAAAGCATTTTTGATTAAAGATTACTTGTAGCTACAGAAGCTACAAGCAACATTTATCTCTAAACTTTATTTTGCCCAATGGTTTTCTAACTCACTGCTGTAATGCTTGTGTCTTTTTACCCCATTTTTCCCCCCAAGGACTGATATTCAAAATAATACAGGCAACAGCTCCATCTTTTTGTTGGACAGCCTAACAAGTTCTGATCCACAAACTCACCTAAAAAACCTTGCTCTTGAAGCCTGTGTGGCCTTTTTCCTTCTCCTCCTCCTGGTCTGGTTCCTTAACCGTGAGTTTGAAGTCAGCTACCGTTTGCATTACCATGGCAATGTGGAAGCTGATCAACATCGCATCAAGATTCAGAACATGAGAGACCAAGCCGACTGGCTGCTTCGCAATATAATTCCTATTCATGTGGCCGAGCAACTTAAGGTGACCCAGAGTTACTCCAAGAACCATGACAATGTGGGTGTTATATTTGCCAGTATTGTTAACTTTAGTGAGTTTTATGAAGAAAGCTACGAGGGAGGCAAGGAGTGCTATCGTGTCCTTAATGAGCTAATTGGTGACTTTGATGAGCTTCTACACAGGCCTATCTTTGGAAACATAGAAAAGATCAAGACGATTGGTGCCACTTACATGGCAGCAGCTGGACTCAACACTCAGCAGTGTGCAGACGCAGCTCACCCTCATGCCCACCTTCGTGCTCTTTTTGAGTTTGCCCTGGAGATGATGCGAGTGGTGGATGACTTCAACAAGAACATGCTCGGCTTTGGCTTCAAGCTTCGAATTGGATTCAATCATGGCCCTCTAACAGCAGGGGTGATTGGAACCACAAAGCTTCTCTACGATATCTGGGGCGACACTGTCAACATTGCAAGTCGCATGGATACAACCGGTGTGGAGTGTCGTGTTCAGGTCAGTGAAGAGAGCTACTGTGTGCTCAGTGGCATGGATTATGAATTTGATTATCGTGGCACAGTTAATGTGAAAGGCAAAGGTCAGATGAAGACTTTTCTTTACCCTAAAAGCAGTGACAGTGGTCCTGTACCTCAGTACCAGCTCTCTGTCTCACCTGAGATTCGAGCGCAAGTGGATGGCAGCATTGGGCGCTCTCCCACTGATGAAATTGCTAGCATGGTTCCCACAACCAGCATGATTGCAAGCAGTACCAATACCATGGTACCCAGCGTCAGTGCTGGTTCCTCAAATCTAACAGGCCTTAGTCAAACGAAAGAGGCAGAGATCCATCACAGATGTCACTCCACAGGAACTTTTCCAAGACGATCAGTGTCTCACAGTGCCCTAACATCCATACCTGTAGCCAGTTATGAAGGACAATTGCCAAATAACAAACAGCTTATCATCTCATCCTCAGTCCATCAAGATGCACCCCAAAATTCAACAAAGTCATTGAAAGACGTCAAGAAAGACAAACAGGAGAATGATAATGATGTCAATGCTGTAGAGTTAACCAGGCTTTAGGTATTTGCTACAGTGGCACTTTTCTAATCAACCTTTGACCCTTTAAGCTATTGTTCCTGCAGGTTGACATGTATACATGCTATAGTTTTGGTCTTACTTCAGGTAGAGGTGGGAGTTTTGAAAGAATACATGAACCTTTTTTATCAGCATTGATTCAGGTGGTTTGATGTAAAAATATGATTGGCTGATGTTATCAAGGTCGCTTGGTGGACCACACAAAGGGTGTTGGGCAGGAACACATAGGAAATGGGGAAAATGTTGCAGCTGATGCTGATTTCCCTTCTTGCCCACTAAAAATCTCATTGTCTCCCATTAACTTACTTGATTATCTTTGCACCTTTAATATTGATTATTTTTTCAAATGTCTTTTAAGTGCCTTTAGAATAGAATAAGATACAAACTAGGCCTTTTTGACTAAGAAAATATAAAGGGAAATTAATAAATGAGAAAACCTTTTCTGGAAAAAAATTTTTGCTTTTCTCACAGGTTTACTTTTTAAAGTAGTTATGTTTTGCTATGATCCTTTTGCCTTTTTATTCAAGAGGGAATCAATAAAGTGAAATGTGTTAATATGTGTGGTCATTTGGAAATAAAAAAAACATTCTAACATGGTTTAAACCTGCACATAAACGCTGCTGTGCCTCTGTGTTAAAACCAGAAAACTCCATGTGAGAGCTCCAGCCAGGACTAATCGAGACAGACGAGGATGAGCTGTGTGTGTTTACGGAGTGTATTTCCATAAATGCACTGTAGTGTATCTCTGTGTTATTGTACAGCTTCAGGCAAGGTTTAAACAGGAGAGGTACCTGAGTTACTCAAATGACTTGTCCAAACTGCACAATTACAAACACTTAACAAATTTTGGGGCAAATGAAATGTTGCTGATGTGGCAGCTTATTCTCTACACATAGATAAAATCTTTGTATTGCCACAACACTTAAGGATGATCTCTTCAGCTAAATTTATTCAGCACGTTTGCAACGTTAGGCTTGTAGTATTCTTTCCCTCTGCCCAATTACCAGACCCTTGTGGGAACTCAAACTGTATTACGAAGGATTTCAGTATCTTCTATGACAAACTGGTGTACTTGTGGACTAAAGCTATGACTTCAGATGGACTCGAGCAAAAAAACTGTCCAAAGACTGAAAATAATTACACTGTTTTAAAGTAGTTGATTGTTTTTTCCAAGACAATGATAACTAATACAAAGTCACATACGTGTTTGCATTTGTTACATAAAATTTGAGCTGTTTAAGACACCTGTTCTCTAGGTTTTGAAAGACCGTATTGGATGCAAGCAACTTTGAGGCTTTTGCATCCTCAAACTTTCAACTGCATGAAACTTAATGTGATAGCACTGTAAATGCAAAAATGGTAATTCTTGAGCTTTAACTGTTTTTGTTTTATGTTAAATCATAAAAGTATCTGTAATGTATATTTTGTCTTTATCAGTAAAAAGGACTGTGTGCTCAAAAGCAAAAAGGTTGACTGTGAAATCTACTTGTCTTATTTAGAGCTTTGTTTAAATATTTTCAAACTGCCATTTCATATTCAGATTTTTAATACAATAAAAAAATTATGACAATGCAAAAAAAAAAAAACAATAATAAGGTTTTTCTTTGTTGTTAAACAAAAAGTTGTATTTTGTATTATATTTTAAAGTATAAGGAAATAGTTTTAAGTTAAAGCTTGAATTGTGCATTTTGATTCAGATTTTGTTTTTGTCCTCAATTTAAGTTGCTTTCATTTCTTATTGTAATTGATATTCTTGCTTGGATCACTTTTGATTTTGATAGTTTTCTAAGATATTTGAGCAGTGCCTTTTCTTGAATTAAATGTAAAATTTCACAATAACATTTACCATTATTTTGGTAAACAATCCCTTTTATATTTAGCATTTTATGTGCATATAGATTGTGCCAAAAATAATAATAAAGGTTAAAAGGGAAATAACCTCATTTTGCAGATGAGCACACAACCCCTGTAGTAACCCAAAATTAATTTGTTACACAACAATAAAAGGAAAATAGCTATCTAAGGTAAAGTGCTGATGGACTTAGCAATTTAAGTGTCATAGAAAAGCAAACCTTAACATACCATTAGTTTTGTCATTGTAATTTTGATAAGCTTATTTAAATTTCATGTTTTTGTGAACTAAAATTCTTTGGTATATAAAAACATATTATACATGTTTGTAGCCGTAGATATGAATTTTCCAGTTTTTTTTCTTTTTCTTGTGTGTACATAATTATACAATTTGTATTTAATACGTTGAAATAATTGAGATGTAGGTGACTTTCTGAACCAGAAGAAATGCAAACTGGGAAAATGTTGATGCCAAACAGTGTCATTGCCGTCTCTTACAATTTCATCGTCTTACATTTCAGATTATTTTTTTAATTTTTCTTTAGTCAAAGATCATGCACAGTCAAACTGTTAAAATGCAACTACAAAAGGGATTAATTTTTATGTGCTTAATGCTTTTCTATTGTAAACATTAGAGCATTTTCTATTAGGCTATTTATATAAGTGCATGCACTACATAGTTAGAAAAGCTGATAACTTTAATGTTGGAATAATACTTTTTTAGCATGTGTGTAAACCTGTATGAGCATTAGTGAACGTGTGTTGTGTGTGTATTTGGAAAACTATGGTTTTGAAAATTTATCTTAACTTTCATTATAGCAAGAAGTATATAACATGCAAAGGCTTTAATGAATACACATTTCCTTTGCTCTCTCAACTCATTAAGTAAAATGTGGTTATAAGTTATATGCTGGTAGGTAGAACTGGAATAGTGTAGAAGACCTTTAGTTTTTATTTTCTGGAAAATGTTTTTGTATAGGCTATAGCTTGCTAACAGGTGAAGTGGAAGTTTGTAATAAAGAGGGTGCTGGAACTGATGTCCGATGTCAGAATTTAGGCTTCAGCTTGCACATCCATCCATCCAAAAAACATCTTTGTGAATCGTGGGATGTACCATCAATTCTTTTTTAAATTTGATAATGAGCATAAAAAAATGTAAGAAAACTTCAAATCAAACATGTTTGTCCATTGAAAAAAATACAGGACTTTGACCATGTATTATTTGTCTTTTGGGTGAATTGCTTTTTAGCTTTTGGACTTTTTGTCATCAGGATTTTAAAGTCTGATAATGAAAACTAATTAGCTATTAATTGAACGACATTTAAAATCTAGGCTACTTTATTGAAAACTACACGTTAGTAGGCAACGTGAAGAATAGAAAAGTTGTGTATAAGTAATGATAGGAATCGTAAAGAGGTTATAGCAATTAGTAGAGAGATTGTTCATTAAAATCTTCATGTCATAGTAGTGACATGTTAAAAATGATAATGCGCTTTAGTTCGAAGCAGGTACAGCCAAAATTAATTTTTCTTTACGTTATTTCACCGCTAAAGGAAACTACACATACGTTGACATGACGCACGGTAGGACACAGGTTTACGTCAGGGCGTCAGAGCACGACACCCCCTCCTCCCCCCACAGTCTAGCTGGGAAGAAAAAAAAACTTTTTTTTGTATCGGAGGAATCAACAGCCGCCATCTTGACGCGGCTCAGAATCGGTATTTCGGGGGAGCACTAATTTTAAAACCTTTCGGAGACACCCAGACCCGGCTCAAACGGCATTTTTCTGGCAAAAAGTCGAAGACTCGATTCTTCCGCTGAGATTGAATCCAAACATGTGAGGGTTACGTGTGTTTTTATCGTCTCGAAAGGCCACTGTATGTTTGATTTCCCTTTTAGACAGCGCCGCTTCTTGCCGTATCACCGTCCGGAGACGCTGTATTTTAACGGGAGACAGCGACGAGAAAAATAATCCGCCTCATAGAAAATATTTTTCGAATTTTCTTCTTTTTATTTAAGCCAAAAGTGGATTTTACGGACCCTTTTTTTGACTGAGAAAAAAATGATTCTGTATATACGAGAAATCAGCGAACTGTGTGCAAAGGGGTTTTCTTACGCCGTTTGTATTATTTTATGAATGTCTTTTATTTATTTTTCTTGAACTGAAATAATTTTTAGTGGTAATTATTGAGGATAATTATGTGGGTGTTGGGTGTTGGATTATCATGGGGTGATCTTTGGTGGCGAAGCGTGGCGCTGTTGCCTTTCTTTTGAAATCATTTTCTTCAGGCAGAATTTCGCCTGTCTGCCATTCAAGAAAAAAAACTACGTTGCTCTTTCTCACGCAACATTGGGGGGGAAAGTTACCATATTACAAAGTTGACGCCGGCGATTTGGACAGATCCTGTTTTTATTTTTTTATTTTTTTTCCTGAATCTTCATCCATTCATAATATTCACGGAACAGGATGGCTGACAATCTGCTGGATGCGGGACCCCCCACTGCAAAGCGACCCAAGCTCAATTCTCCCCTCTCAGGATCAGATGGTCCAGGTAAGGACAGAAAATCACTTCATAAATGCATCAAATAACCAGGAGAATTCATCTGATCTACATTAGGTTTTCCTGCTAAGAAAGAGAGAGGAAAAAAAGCTGCGGTAAAATTTCACCGAACAGCCAAGTAAGCGGGATGCGCAAATGTTACCGGAAAATTGTACATTAGGTTCTTAAAATGATTGAATAAGTAAAAAATCATTTAATACTTTTATAAAAGTGAGTTGTAAAGACAAGAATCAGACTGGATGTCAATGAAGATTGCAATTGTTCAAAAGGCAAAATTCAGCTTCCGTTTTAGTGTAGCAAGAAAATAATTTCAATTTAAAGTCAACCATTGATATTCTGAATACAGGCTCAATTAACAATAACTATCAATTTAGTCTTTTAAGAACAGTTTTTATTTTGGATCTTTGTAATCTCTATGCCAGGTTACATTTTAGATATGTAGAAGTGTAAAATCTTCTAGTTCTGGTTCTCAACTGATCTGACTTTGTGACCTATCATCACACAGCAATGGATTTTTTCCCTCGTTCATTGACTAGTTTAGGGCTTGTACAGATCATTTACAACACATGCACTTGAATCTGTGTGGCTTGATGAAATGATAGTCATGTCAAGTTTATCTTCATTTATGAAGGTGCTTTAATCATTTTGAAAACTTGAATGATAGACTTACAAAGTCTGCAACTTTTCTTTCTACAGTGTATTCTTTGAGGCTTTCATAGAACTTTTTAAAAGCTTGTTAGAGAAAAAGGACACGTTTCATTAGTTTGGTTTGCAGTGGGTTGCAGCATTTTTGAATGAATTCAAAGTGTGATTTTTCATGACTCAAAATGTGATTTCAGTAGGGTAGTATGATTTCCACAATGCTGAAATTGCAAACGGAATTGCGGATACCAAACAAAATGGAATCCAGTGTACAATGCATAATTTTACAGAATTCATTATTTGGTATTTTGGCTGCTGCTGCTTCCTGTACCTGCCTCTACCTAGTTACACACATGTGGGATGAGCTCTCCTCTCCACACAGACAAAAAAAGAATAAAGAAGGTTAGCCACAGAGAAGATGAGGCTTGTTGAAACATCAAAGTCCTGCAAACATATGAAACTTGGCCAAAAGTTTAGGGCAGACCACGATCCCAGCAATGTTTCTGATTCCGGAGAATAGCTTTTCTTTAGGTTTTGTCAGATCACAATCGGCTGGACACACAAGAATACATTAGATCAGAGGTTCTCAAACTGGGGTTCCAGGACCCTAGGGGTCCGTCAGCCATAGTTTGGGGGGTCATCAAAAAGTAACAAGAAATTGGTAATTTTATTTTTCATTTCAAAAGTTTTGAGAATCCCTTCATTAGATGACCACTTCCAGTCAGGATGTGATGCTGACAAATCTGCAGCAACTGTATGACACTATCATGTCAGTATGGAGCAAAATCCCTGAGAAATATTTTCAACATCTTGTTGAATCTATTGCACAAAGAATTCAAACAGTTTTAAAGGCAGTGGGGTCCAACTTGATACTAGCAAGGTGTACCTAATAAAGTGACCGGTAGGTTCAGCAGTTAGCAGGTTATGTGCTTTAATCTTTTTTTTCATTCCACAAAATACTGCAGGGAGCTGTTTTTGCATAAAAAATTTTGACTGGTCAGACAAACGGCTTCAGATTGTTGTAAAAGTTAACTCTACATACCTGTCAGAGACATAAGCACTTAGTAAAACAAACAAACAAAACAAAATAGGCCTGGAGCAGGTTGTCA
>JAVKLF010000021.1:7841821-7856681 GCA_034783495.1 Millerichthys robustus
TTTTTTCTTTTCCAGCTTTATCTGTGACAACTGTCTAAAAAAGTCAGGTAAAACAAGAAAAGAAAACAAGTTCTCAGCCAGACGTAAGTTACATATTTTAGTGAAACAACAACAACTTTGTATTTTTAATAAATCAGACAAAAATGTCAACTTTGAAGCTTGAACTGATCCTAGATTTCCATTGTTCTAAAGGATTGCAGTCTACAAGGTTGGGGGCGTACATTGAGGACAGAGTGAACAAGTACTTGAAAAGACAGAACCACCCAGAAGCTGGTGAAGTATTTGTACGAGTGGTTGCTAGCTCTGACAAAACTGTGGATGTGAAGCCTGGCATGAAGTCTAGGTAGGACTCTCATTTATTCTCACAGTGAAAGATCTGAGTTAAGTAATAGAGGTTTTGAAATTTAGGCTGCATATTGCATACCACTCTAGAGACTTAAAATGTTGCTCATATTTTGCTTTCATTCTTAGGTTTGTAGACTCAGGCGAGATGCTAGAGAGCTTCCCTTACAGAACCAAAGCACTTTTTGCATTTGAGGAAATTGACGGGGTGGACGTTTGTTTCTTTGGAATGCACGTACAAGAGTATGGCTCAGAGTGTCCCTTTCCAAACACCAGGTAATAATAAATAAATATACAGTCTAAAATTATGTGAGCTTAATAATCTGATTTTTCAATTTTCATGTTTTTCTTTCAGACGGGTGTACATCTCATACCTTGACAGTATTCACTTCTTCAAGCCACGTTTGCTAAGGACTGCTGTGTACCATGAGATTTTGATAGGCTACTTGGAGTATGTGAAGAAGCTTGGGTGAGTCAAAGAATGACTTGACAGCAAATAGTGCTTGATTATTTTCTGTAGTGTATAGGCATATTTACAGTTACTGCAGTTGCAATGTGTTTCATCTTTTTTTTCTGACCAGGTATGTGATGGGTCACATCTGGGCATGCCCACCTAGTGAAGGAGATGACTACATTTTTCACTGTCACCCTCCGGATCAGAAGATCCCCAAACCCAAGCGTCTTGTAGAATGGTACAGAAAAATGCTGGACAAGGCCTTTGCTGAGAGGATCCTACATGATTACAAGGTCAGAAAACACTTGTGCCTGTATTTCACAAGAATTCTTTGGTTTTAGTTTAAATTTTTAAGCCTTAATGTTCCATCTCTCTCCTGGAATAATGTGATTTATTTTTATACATTAAACAATGTGATGTAATATTACATAGAGTGTAGATGTGAAAATTTTACAGTTTGTAAAAATTCTTGACTCTTTATCAGCATCTAGTCAATCAAATGTTTATTTAACTTCCTTCAGACTGGTAATTAAGCAGCCAAGGCACCATTGGTCCCAACACAGTCTGTTCTCAGCACAGTTTGCCATTCTATTGCCTGTCCTGATGGGAGCATTGTTTGTCTGTCTGTCCAGGATATTTTTAAACAGGCAACAGAAGACAGGTTGACAAGTGCCAATGAGCTGCCGTATTTTGAGGGGGACTTTTGGCCTAATGTACTTGAGGAGAGCATCAAAGAGCTTGAGCAAGAGGAGGAAGAAAGGAAGAAGGAAGAGAACACAGCTTCTTCTGAGACAACTGAGGTACACCATATTGTTAAATAGGCTTTTTTATTACAGTAAAGGAAAACTATAATGTAAAGACTCCCCTTTTAGAGCTTCTCTCAGTTAAAATTTTATCATTTCCAAGTGATAATCATAAAATTTTCGTATTTTTTCATTGTATTATCATTAAGTTTAAGTGCATAATATTAACTCTTGTGCAAACAGTGTTTTTAAATGTTTATTTATCCACTACAAGGGAACCCAGGCTGACAGCAAGAATGCAAAAAAGAAGAATAACAAGAAAACCAATAAAAACAAAAGCAGTGTCAGCCGAGCCAATAAGAAAAAGCCTGGGATGCCAAATGTAGCAAATGATCTGTCACAGAAACTCTATGCCACAATGGAAAAACATAAGGAGGTGGGAAACCTTAACAATATTTTGCGCCTTTTTCTTTGTGACTAAAATCCAATCTGATTAAAACGTTCTACCTAAATTGATTTTATAACTAACATACATGTTTTACCTTCTTTGTTCCTTCAGGTGTTTTTTGTTATCCACCTCCATGCTGGACCAGTAATTAACACCTTGCCACCTATCATGGACCCTGACCCTCTGCTAACTTGTGACCTCATGGATGGACGTGATGCCTTTTTAACTTTGGCCAGGGACAAGCACTGGGAGTTCAGTTCACTTAGAAGATGCAAGTGGAGCACAATGTGCATGTTGGTGGAGCTGCACAATCAGGGCCAGGATCGCTTTGTGTATACCTGCAATGAGTGCAAACATCATGTAGAGACTCGTTGGCACTGCACTGTTTGCGAGGTAAAACATTTTAGTGATGAAATTTTTAAAAATCTTTATATTAGTTTATAAATAGATTCAAATGTTGACGCAACTTTAATGGGATATTTTTATTTGTCATCAGGACTATGACCTGTGCATTAACTGCTACAACACTAAGGGCCATGAGCACCAGATGGTGAAGTGGGGCCTGGGTATAGACGACGACAGCAACAGTCAAGGTGGAGAGGCCTCCAAGAGCCCTCAAGAGAGTCGACGTCTCAGCATCCAACGCTGCATTCAGTCCCTGGTCCATGCCTGTCAATGTCGCAATGCCAACTGCGCACTTCCTTCGTGCCAGAAGATGAAGAGGGTGGTTCAGCACACTAAAGGCTGCAAACGCAAGACCAATGGTGGCTGTCCTGTGTGTAAGCAGCTCATTGCTTTATGTTGTTATCATGCCAAGCACTGTCAGGAGAACAAGTGCCCTGTTCCCTTTTGTCTTAACATCAAGCACAAACTTCGACAGCAGCAGTTGCAGCACAGGCTGCAGCAGGCACAGATGATGCGCCGCAGAATGGCTACTATGGCTGGAAGAGGTATGCCAATGCCATCTCCACCTACCTCAGCTGCCCCTGATACTCCTAATTCTGTGCAGCAGCCTAACACACCACAGACACCACAGCCCATGCCCAACCAGCCACAACAGCAGCAGCCACCAAATCCTGCTAGTATTGCTCAAGGGTTTCAGAGCAATGGCCGCAATAGTCAGCCTACAACACCAGTGCCACAAGGCAAACCAGGGCCTCAGTCATCCCCTCTTCATCAGCAGCTGTCACCTATGCCTAACATGCCACACCAACAACATCCTCAGCCTTCACAGCAGCAGCCACAACAGCAGCAGCAGCTGTTGGCAGCGCTGCAAGTGGCACAACAGATTGAGAGAGCAGCGAAGGCAAAACAGCAACAACCAAATTATGCCAATAATGGGATGCCCATGAACCAAGTGCGCATGATGCCAAACCATATGCAGGTGGTGCAGGGACCACGGGGCCCCCAGGTGATGCAGGCTGCACAGCAGGGCCAATGGGGTACAGGCATGCAGAATCCCCAAGGCCATCAGCCACAGATCCCTCTTCAGCAAGGCCCCATGGTCTCTCAGCAGGCTCAGGTAACGCCAATGTCTCAACAGGGCCAGCTCATGCAGAGGCCTATGATGCCCCAGCAGCATGGCCTTCAAATGCCTGGTGTCATGCCTCCTCAGGGGCCCTCACAACAGAGTATGACTCCACAACAACAAAACATGCCCCAAAGAATGTCTGGTAATATTACTCCAAGTGCCCTGCAGGATTTACTGCGGACCCTTAAATCTCCAAGCTCCCCACAGCAACAGCAGCAGGTCTTGACCATCCTCAAGTCTAACCCCCACCTCATGGCTGCTTTCATTAAACAGAGGACAGCCAAGTACCAGGCCAACCAGGTACCACCACAACAACAACAACAGCAGCAACAGGCACAGCAGCAGAACCCACAAGCCATGATGAGCTCTCAGGCAGGAATGCAGGCCATGGCGGTAATGGCAAACCAAGTGCAGAGGCCGGTGATGCCTCCTCAACAGCAGCCCCCACAGCCAGTGGGGCCGCAGGGTATGGCACCCATGGGTCCTCAAGGCCAGATGATGAACCCTGCTCAAAATGGCAGTCCACAACAGTACCACAGACAGCAGCTGCTTAGAATGCAACAGATCCAGCAGATGCAGCAACAGGGAGGCTTGCCTCAGGGCCATGGCCAATTTCCTCCACAGCAGCCAGGGCCGCCAAATTTCTCCCAGCTCCGTGCGCAGCCGCAAATGGCCATGCAAGGAGGTGGGGGACCCATGGGACAGCTCCCTCCAACATCTCAGATGGGGCAACCTGGCATGGGCTTGCAGAATCATGTCAAACAACGCATACGGCAGCACCAGCAGATGATGAAGCAACAGATGGGTTCTGCAGCGCAAGCTAATTCAATGAGTCCACAACCTCATTTGCTTCAAGGCCAAGGACAGGGGGGACCTCACTTACAAGGCCAGACAATGGCAAACACTCTGGTGCGCTCCCCAGCCCCAGTGCAATCACCTCGCCCACCTTCACAGCAGGCCCCTCATTCCAGTTCTTCCCCACGGATACAACCCCAGCCATCACCTCAACATAGTACTCTCCACTCCAGCTCTCCTCACCCTAGCCTTGGTCCAATGTCAGGCTCAATGGAGCAAGGACATATGGGAACTCCAGAGCAGAGTGCTATGCTCCCACAGCTTAACACACCAAACCGAGGAGGGTTAAATAATGACATAGGTATGGTGGGTGACACAACAGGAGACACGCTAGAGAAATTTGTTGAAGGATTGTAGCATTTTGAGACAAAAGAAAGGCCATGGTCTCTTTTCAGCTGACAATTATTTGTATTTACCGATGTGAAAACCTGAAAAAGATACAACTGAGTCTTACAAGGCCTGAGAACTGTGAACTTTACATGGACTACTTTTACCTACAACACAGAGTGATTTATTAGTTGCTGTTGGAAAAAAAAGAATAAAGAATATATTTTTGGTTTAGACCAGCCGTGCAATAAGCTCTGGTCTTTCTGTTGTATTTTGTTTTTCATTTATGATCTGCTATTAACTTTTTAAGAAAAATAAAAAACTTCTCAAAATCAAAAAACAAATCTTTTTTGTACCTTTGCAAATTAATATTGTATTTGTGTTGAGAAGTCTGTAAAATTATTTGTCTGTGAAATTCTTTTTGCCAGGATTTAATTATTGCTCAGTTTCCCTGCTCCTGGCTAATTTATTCTAATATGCCATTTTTCAAAAGGACTGCCTTTAGGAAAGCCTTATATTCTTTCCTGTTTGCAGAGTCAAAATGATTAACATGTTTGTATGATGTATGATCTTGGATACCTTTTGCGAACACACACTCACATAAAACACAACATGCTGGCAAAAGAGAAGCCTGCATTGAAACAAACTTGTTCATGGTTACAGGTACCAGAATGTTCTTTTTACTGGCCTGGTCTCTGCGTTTGTCTTTCAGATTTTCAAAAGTTGCTTTGTCTCATGTTTTTCTAAAAATTGTCATTAAGTACTGAACCTGTTTTGCCTGTGGTGGGAAAGTTAATTGTTTGACTGCTGATTTGTGTTCAGAGTTGTGTGCATCATTTTCTCTCGCATTAGACTTGAATTGATGAGGAACTATTCTCTAATGTAAATCATGCAGCTAGACAGTACTGTAAATATGCAGAAAATAAGAATGAAATCACTGTATAAACTGGTTCAAATGGCTCATTTTGTACTTATATACCATATTGTTAAATAAACCTGTGTGCTGAAGACTCAGACTCTAACTTTTAAGAACCAATATATAACCATGTTTGACTTTGAGGAATATGTGTATCCTTTTTTTCCGATTCATCTATCCATCCATCCCTGTATCGTCTCTTCAGGCAGACTTCGGAATACCCTTCTTACGTCATTTTCAAGCGCCAAATCTGGTCCTGCCTCTATTCAAAGCGTGTGTCCCTGGGTCGACCTGTTCCTCTGCTGGTTGAGAATAACTGTCATCATGTTGCGTTGTCTTTATTTGACCCGGTTCGCGCTCAGTTCTTCACGTAAACCCAATTCACGGTTACTATCATTTGCACGAGGACTGAACAACCGAAATATCTCGCGCCCCTTGACTGGAGGTGAGTGATGTGCCGTCAGTTAGCGTAGTTAGCTTAGCGTGATCGACATCAACAAGCACACGAAGAAACTTATTTTCTAATCTTAAGTTTAACTATTTTTTGGTGCAGTTCGCTTAGGAAATACACGACAGTACACGATTTAAGCAAGTATATGTTTACTAAAGTTTGTTGCCAGTTGCTAGAAGTTTCAGAATGAGCTTCTTCGGACTTATCTGTTATGTTTGTCTTATTTTGTTTTTAAGACTTTTACTGCTGTGGTTGCGCCCCAAACTAAGTTTAAGTATCATAAATGTGACATTTGTAGGACCTGTTTTAAAATATATATCTACAATCGTAATTTCTTAACAGGCTTGCAGGTTGGACAGCAGCAGAGGTGCAGCAGTCGACCCTTTTTGTGGAGGCTGCCGTCGTCCTGTGTGGGCTCCAGCCAGCAATCTTACT
The DNA here is from genome assembly GCA_034783495.1 of Millerichthys robustus. Taxonomy (NCBI): domain Eukaryota; kingdom Metazoa; phylum Chordata; class Actinopteri; order Cyprinodontiformes; family Rivulidae; genus Millerichthys; species Millerichthys robustus. The sequence continues at coordinate 7,848,324 of JAVKLF010000021.1, forward strand.
ACAGCACTCAAGAGGTGGAGAAAGAGCCAGAGAAAGAGTCGGAAGAGGAGCCTCTGCACACCATCATCAGTGATACAGAATCTGTGCAAGGTGCATGGCAGCTGCTGACATAGACTTATCAAAACTTTGAGACACACACTTGATTATTTCTATCAGCTTTATGCTGATCTGAATTTCTATTCTCTTTCCCAGGTAGTTTCTCTAAACATGAATTTCAAGCTGAAACTAAAAAACTTCTGGACATTGTTGCCAGGTCGTTGTACTCAGAAAAAGAGGTAAGATGAGGAATATGTTACTTCTCCTCTGTAATGATCAATTTTAACAATAAATGCTCTTTTGGGACTGATCTTCTGCTTGATGCTGATCCCACTAGGTATTCATCAGAGAGCTGATATCTAATGGCAGTGATGCTCTCGAAAAGTTGCGGCACAAAATGATCACGTCTAGCGGCGAAACTGCTCCAATGGAGATTCATCTGCAGACTGATGCTACAAAAGGAACTTTTACCATCCAGGTACTGGCATATTTTTTGTTTTGGTTTTACAAATCAAAGTATTAATTTGTAACATTCATTTATTACAATTATCTATTTTATTTTTATAATTTTTTTTGGTACTGGCTCAGTTTCTACAGTTTTGTTCTACAACACTTAATATAAAAACAACTTTAGATTAATCAAAACTACTGTTAAATGCAGACAAAGGTTATCAAATGTACAATAATATAGCAACAAAATTTTAAAGCAATCAGTTTTTAGTATACACTGCCACCTGGTGGATCAGTATGGTACGGCAGACTGAAGTAATTTTTGCTTGGGTGTCGACTTTTTTATACTCTTACAGGATACTGGAGTTGGCATGAACAATGAAGAGCTGGTGGATAACCTGGGTACCATCGCCCGCTCAGGATCTAAGGTGAGTCTTCTCAAAACAATCCTCAAGGGCTTTTACCTTGACTGACTTGTACATTTTTAAAATATTTATCTGTTTAGTATTCAAAACTTGCAGTCGTGTTGAAGCACAGTTCAAAGAAGAGCTCAAGCCTATTTTGTTTAAATCATAATCACTTTTGCGTCTATCTTCTCCACATTGCAGGCGTTCTTGGATGCACTGCAGAACCAAGCAGAGGCCAGCAGCACCATCATTGGTCAGTTTGGAGTCGGGTTCTACTCTGCCTTCATGGTGGCCGACCGTGTGGACGTCTTTACTCGCTCTGCAGAGCCTGGTGCATCCGGATACAAGTGGTCCTCAGATGGGTAAGAGCCCCCCACCCTTTCAAAACAAGGTCGAGAGAAATCTGCTGGGAAGAGAGTGAAAATAATCTGTTTTAATCTTCAGACATTTTCACTCCTCTTTCTCAGCTCTGGAGCTTTTGAGATTGCTGAAGCCAGCGGCGTTCAGCAGGGAACAAAAATTGTGCTGCACCTCAAAGATGATTGTAAAGAGTTTTCTTCTGAGGACAGAGTTAAAGGTAAAACTGACTTTATTAGATGAGTCTTAGTTTTCTGACACAAAACAATATTGCCTCTGTCCATTGGATGACCATCAGTAAATCTGTTTCAGAGGTTGTAACAAAGTACAGCAACTTTGTCAACTTCGCTATCTTCCTGAATGGTCGGAGGCTCAACACTTTGCAGGTGAGCTACACTTATTCTATCGATTACTTTGGCTCGATGCAAACGTTTTCTCTAAATATTTTACAATGTTTTCATTAAATGTTTAGCCTTAGTAAATGTTCTGTGGTAAATGTGGTGCTAATATACATCTGTGAAGCCCATATATCAACCCAAGACAAATAGAAGAGTAGAATTAAACTGTACAAACATTTGTAATTTTATTGAGAATGTAAACTTTTAACAGGTTAACGGTTTGATCATCCAGTTTGAGCTCTGAACTAGAAAGATGCATCATTTTGACTGTTTGTCTCATTTTTCTTTCAGGCTTTGTGGATGATGGATCCTAAGGAGATCAGTGACTGGCAGCACGAAGAGTTTTACCGTTACGTTGCTCAGAGTTATGACAAGCCTCGCTACACTTTGCACTACCGTGCTGACGCCCCACTAAACATCCGAAGCATCTTTTATGTGCCCGAGTCGGTAGGGTTTATTTGTGACACATGATGTTAAAATTGTGACATCAATTTTAACAATGGGTAGTTTTACAAAAAAAAAGCTCCTTGAAAAAGGTTGAAATTGTTCCATTTAATGAATGACTTAACAGAAGCCGAGCATGTTTGACGTGAGCAGGGAGATGGGCTCCAGTGTGGCTCTGTACAGCAGGAAAGTCCTGATCCAGACCAAAGCCGCTGACATCCTGCCCAAGTGGCTGCGCTTCCTGCGAGGTACACGTCCTCCTAGATACTTTCACCAGCTGCTTATTTTATTGTGCCTTTAAAATCCAAGATTCTAAGAAACATTATTTGTGGATGTAGGTGTTGTTGACAGTGAAGATATTCCTCTGAACCTGAGCAGAGAATTGCTACAAGAAAGCGCCCTCATCAGGTAAAACACCAGTATAGTGTTTGTGAACCCCTTTAAAGATTTATAAAAAAAGGTGTGTGTCCACACTGAGCACTCACCTAGTTTGGGCCTGTAGTAATAAACATTTATTACTGCAACTGTTTATAAATGGTTTAATATCAACTTAAATTGATATGTTTGCCTTAAACTTTTCTCTGATCCTCTTCGTTCAGGAAGCTCCGTGATGTTCTGCAACAGAGAGTGATCCGCTTCCTGTTGGATCAAAGCAGGAAGGAGCCTGAGAAGTACAGCAAGTTCTTTGAGGACTATGGCCTCTTCATCAGGGAGGGTATTATTACCATCCAGGAACAAGACGTAAAGGTGCCAGCTTTGTTTTTTAAAAGTTCAACTTAATCACGATGTAAATATTCCCCCTCGAGCTTCTTACTTGTAACAAAGGACACATCCAAGCCTTATTTTCAGCATCGCTCCCTTTCTGACCCTTTAGGAGGACATTGGAAAACTGCTGAGGTTCGAGTCGTCAGCTTTGCCGGCCGGCCAGCAGACAAATTTGATCGAGTACGCCTCACGCATGAAGGCCGGCACGCGCAACATCCACTACCTGTGCGCCCCAAACCGACACCTGGCAGAACACTCCCCCTACTACGAGGCCATGAAGAAGAAAGACATGGAGGTAAATGGGTCAATTAAAATATGACAAATCAGAGGAAGACAGTAGGACACTGAAATTTATAGTTGTAAAGATGAAGCATGTTTTTGTCAAGATTACCAGTTTTATGAGAACAAAATTGTGTGTTAAATAGGTTTGTATGTAAAATGTGAATCTCTTTGTTCAGGTCCTGTTTTGCTACGAACAGTTTGACGAGCTAACCCTGCTCCACCTCAGGGAGTTTGACAAGAAGAAACTGATCTCAGTCGAGACAGACATCGTGGTGGATCACTACAAGGAGGAGAAGTTTGAGGACATCAAGCCAGGTGTGCTCCACCTTCAGTTTGAGTTTCAACAAAAGTAGATCCTCCCACTGTCCAAATACTAACCTGGACTTTTCCCTGCTGCAGCATCAGAGCGCCTGACGCAGGAGCAGGCAGATGACCTGATGGCCTGGATGAAGAATGCTTTAGGTCCAAGAGTCGCCAACATAAAGGTACCAGGAAAACAGATGTGTGTCTCAAACAAAAGTGCAAAGGATCTAGTATTTGTTTGACTTTCATTCCCAATCTAAAATAAACTAAATATGACTTTTTGTGCACTCTTGGCCCTCAGCTGACTCCTCGTCTGGATACCCATCCTGCCATGATTACTGTGCTGGAAATGGGCGCCGCACGACACTTCCTGCGCACCCAGCAGCTGGCTCGCTCTGCTGAGGAGCGAGCTCAGATTCTGCAGCCCACGCTGGAGATCAACGCAGGGTGAGAGCTGTGGGGGGATTTGACTGAATGAAATGGGAGGGGGAAATATTTTAAGTTTCATTTAACTGTTTCTCATCTGCTAGACATGATCTGATAAAGAAGATGTACGAACTGAAGGACACAAACTCTGAATTAGCTGGATTGTTACTGGATCAGGTACTTCTATGGATGCCAGTATATGTTTGCTAATCGAGCTAGTCCTCATGGAGGTTTCTTTTTACTTTTCAGATTTACGACAACGCCATGATCACAGCAGGCTTAAATGATGATCCACGACCGATGATTTCTCGCCTTAATGAGCTCTTGAGTAAAGCTTTGGAGAAGCACTGATGGCTTCATGCTAACTAGTGTACCGTTAGCAAGTACCTGTAGACTGAAACTGAAGACCCTTTTTCCACACCTAGAGTATGCATTGGACTAAGACTGATGAATGACAATGAGCTGCTGTAAGCTTCCCCATCCACACAATTTTGTCTTTTTGTTGTTTTAAGTTTGCAGCCTCATTCCAGTTAATCAAGTTTAAAGTTATGCCAATCCAAACAATGAGAAACAGTCAGGAAATGTAGAATCAATTTTCTTTTACTGCTTTTCCAAAGTTTCTTTTGTTTTGAAGATCAAAACCTGAGCTTCAACACATCTTTTGACTGCAGTCTGCATTGAGCCGTTTTCTTTTTAGACTGGAAAGCTCAGAAGACCATGACTTCAACTTATCCTTGGCTTCAGTTTCAGCTTCCCAGCTCTGTCAGTCCATTCAAACCGCATGAAGGTGGACTGAGCCATCAAATCTACAACTCAGGCCACGTTTCCCTGTGTGAGCCATCCTTAACGTCTCAACATCTGACTGGCCAAGTGCAGTTGTGGTTCAACGTGTCAAGAGAGCTTGTCTATGTTGGCCAAGAAGCGCTGGGCCCACCATTCGTCCAGATCTATGGGAACAAAGCCTGAGGAGGAAGAAGATTTAAGGGTCAACAAAGTGCTTATGACATGTTTGTTTATTTGATATTGTCTGTGACAAGGTGTATTGTAAAAAAAATAATAAAAATCGGTTTAAGACCTGACAGGTCTTAGCAAAAATGTGAGACAATACTGTGATTAAATAAGTTAACTGCTCTCAAGTAAGTATTAAGGAGCACTAGAAGAAATCCGTTTTATAAAATGACTTAACAAAAGAAGTTCTATACCTCAATGCAACAGTTTCCAGTCAACAGAAAGTGTTTCAAGGGCACTTGTGTCAATGGACAGGATCTTTAGCATTTGTTATACGATACAGTGGTTTTGACATTATTTAAAGAACAGTTTTGGTATTAGAAGATAATTTCATAACCCGAGTTTCAGGTCTACTGCCATCTTGTGGAGACATTTAGAAACAACTCAAAAGTATCAAAGACAACGCATTAGCTTGTTCGATTATTTTCATTTTTTAATACAACATTTAAAATAATGCACCTTAAAGTAAAAAAAAAAAAAAAAAAAACACAAACATTAGCGATGTTTCCAACACCACAGTACAAATGTTTAAACTAAATAGATGCAACTTTTTGTGTAAAGTTAGCAGACGGAGTAATACTTAACTACTTCCGTATCTTCTTTTCAAAATAAGATATCCACGTTAATTACAAAATCGAAGTCCCAATTGAAAACGGCTTTTAATCACTACAGCATTATGTAAAACAGATTTTCAAATTCCTTTTAATGTTAAATATACATTTAAATGCAATTATGTTCACACTAAAATACTACAACTACTAGACACGAATATTAGAATTATAAAGATTATTTTAAGTTAGCTTGTTTTGCACACAATCTATAGAAACTGATGTTTCATAATGTAGTAGTTCGATATATATTTAAAAATTGTTTAAATTATATTTGACTTGCTAAAAGTATTGCAATTCGTTTTACATGGAAGTTAAATTCTTACGAAGTTTAAAGCTTTGTGCTGCCCTCTTGTGGCCACATTAAAAACTACAGCTACACCCGGCTATCACTTACCTGTACTACTCAAAATCGTTTTGCTCGCCAATAAAATTTGTACTGAATTTTAGCAACTCAACATTTATATTATTGCTCACATTAACTTCCTGTCAATGATCATAAACAGTGCGAAAGATTTATTGTGAAACCATCTTATGGCTCTATATCAAACTGACCAACAGATATTAGCGTGCTAGCAACTTCTTAGGTTCTCCAGAAAACACTGAAGTTGAAAAGAAAACGTAACAAAAATACATTAAAAATGCTTTGCATTTTAATATGGTCAATGAAACGAATAAGTTCCTGAGAATCTATTTTAATTCCTGCCCTCTGGTGGTCAAGATGGGGAATTGCAACTCGTAATTGTCAAGTTTTTTTTTTAGACCAATTCGACAGTTTCCGGTTTATACCTTCAGAATAAACTTTTTATAATTTCTTTAAAATTAATGATATACGGTAATTTAAAGTTTTTTTAGAACAGTACAATATTCTCTGTACTGATTTTAAAAACTCATTTTTAAAATGAATAAATTTATCTCATTGGAAAAAAAGACAAGGACATGTATTGACTGACATCTTGCAGTATCAAATGATAGAATTACTATTTACAAGATAATCTAAGCATACTGATATAAGAGGCTATGAAAGAAATGCTAGGCCTTCAATGAAGGATACATTTGCACTGATTTTTAAATGGAAAAAGAATGATTGTTACGGCAAAAAGGCTTGAATCAGAAGGTCTGGGTGCTTCTGACTCAAGCCTTTTTTGATGTTGCGATGACCCAGATAGCTAGAATTTGCACAGGCACACTGATTGTTGCTGCAAACACAGATTTAATTTTGAACTGTGTGCCGCCAACATATTCCCACTTACAATACTGTATAAAACAAAACATTAACCAGAACAAAGAGAACCAGCTGTACTCACTGCCCATGTGTGGTCCAGGAGTGGTCTCTTGGTAGTAAACTGCTCTCTGGGACATCTCCAGTCTCTGACCCATCCCTTCCTCCTGATCAGTCACTTCCTGCCAGGCTGAAAACACAATAACATAATCACTGACATTTTCTTTTACACCAAAAAATTACAAACAGTTCCATGTCTAATAATGAGTAATACAATCCTGTATGCAGCTGCTTCTAAAGCCTGCCTCTTCTGTCGCGTGTTTGTAGTTTGAATATTTCAGAATGTAATCAGATGAAATAGTTAATCTAATCTCTGAACTATTTATAGAAAGCATATTTGGTTAAGTTTTAAAATGCACGGAACCATTAGTGACCATAAACAGGACACTTTCAAAAAATAATTGGTGGTTCTATTTTGCACGCTTGTTCACTCAGATGCAAGGTTACTGAGGTTGTTTATGAGCTGCTCTGGCTGAGTGTCAATGCCAACAACCAACAGGACACAGAAAGTAAAAACAACCGAGACAAGCGAGGTCTCCTGGAGACAGAGTGTTTCTGTGAATGTTAAAAAGAACTGAAGCGCTTCAAAACTAGGTCACTGTTCAGACCAAAGCAGAAATGTTGACAGAGGGTCTTCTCTGAGATGCTGCTGGGTTTAAATCAAAAAACAAAAGGCTTTTCTTCCTTCAGCACATGTAGCAGCATGGGTCAGAGTTATTCAACTTCTGTTGCAAGTGGGGCATCAGCATACAGGTGATCATTTAGAAAACCTTTACCCTCACAACTTTAGGCTCAGAAAAACACTGCTTGTATTTGGGTAATGTTCAAACTACTCACAGGGATAGTAGCTCTCAGCTGACGGTCACTTGTCTCTGGTGTCCACTTCTCGGTTTATTTTGTTTGTTTTGAAAATCATAAATGTATAAATCTACTGTATCTTTTTGGTTGAACACTTGCAGCAGGCTTAGTTAGAGTGACTTGTTTGTTCTACATCCTCTTGTCAGCTGGGCAGGCCAAACTGTCAACTGCTCACAGGTGCACATGTTTAACCCTTCCTCTGTTGTTATATGGTTACCAAAGATCAGCTGTTTGACAGAAGCAGATTTCTAGCTTAATATGAGCCTCAAGGTATGGAAGTAGCTCTAAATTGTTTTGTATATTTTTTGGCATCTTAATCAGACAAATCAGTTAGGGATTCTGGCAGCTTGGGTGAGGTAGGCAAATATTTTATTTAAAAAAGGCCAACAGACCAAGACAAGGCCAAAATGCCTGTAGGCTATGAGAGGCACAATATGTGGCCATCAGTCTGAGCAGCTGTGTGGGAGTAGCCTTGAAGGGGGAGTAAAAGGAGGAGGCTGATTTTAAACCTCCCGATAGTAACACAATGTCAGAAATCAAGCAGAGAGGCACGGACTGTCTGCATGCAGAGAAACAATAAAAGATATTTTCATCATAACCTTTATTTAACCAGATGAAATCCCATTGAGATCAGGATCTCTTTTCCAAGGGTGACCCTTTTGTCTACAGGTGTTGGAAGAACTTACTGTCAGAAACAAACTTGACATTTTCCTCATGTGTGGGAGAGAAAGTCT
>JAVKLF010000021.1:7858232-7876808 GCA_034783495.1 Millerichthys robustus
TAATGGTGACCTGTTTGACCCAGCTTCAACACAATAATGTAAATAAATGAAAGTCTCTCATTTGTCTTAAAGGCCCCATCTCATCTGGTAACGGTTTATGTATTTACAAAACACAGAGGAGCTCTGTTATATTCAGACTTAACAGTTAGTATTATTTACAGAAATAAATACAGAAAGGTGTATATTTTAGGAAGTGAGATTTTATTTTTTTTTTAGAAAGAATAGAATGTTTTACAGAGTGACCCCAATTAAATAAAATAAAATGTAAAGTGAGGTTGTTTGGATTTACTGCACAGATAAATATGAAGACATCCTGTGATATGACTTAAGTCATATTACGTCTTACAGCTCAATAAAACGTTATTTGCATGAATTGTGAACAATTCATCTTCTCAAACTCTGACTGATTCAGATGCATTTACACATTTCATTCTACCAGTTTAGGCAAGAAACATATTTTTAGTTTGAAAAACAAATTTCAATCTGTTGCAGGCAGAGTTACAGTGCAGGAATACACACAACAATTGTAAAACTGAGCTGTGTAAAGTTAAGCCCAACAACAGCAAAACAAAAACGCTGTTTCACTAAAACCCAACATCAGAACAATAAGAGAAACTAACAACAACAACAACAAAAAAACAGTTCTATATGAAAAAAATCATAAACTCTTAAAAAAACATGTTTAATACTGTTTTATATTACAATTAATTTAATTTTCAGTCCAGGCCCAAGCATTAGTCAGTGTCTTTTGCTGTCTGTGTGGACAGAGAGCTGATGTGCTGAAGGAGGAGATCACAGCGGTGAGGACTGCGCTGTTTGTCCCTCACTGCCTCAGTCTCCTTCATCAGAAGTGTTGGGTGGACCCAGCTACTTTTCTTCAAAAGGTCTGAACACACAAAGAGAAAAACAAAAACAAGGCATAGACAGCAGTCAGAACTTTGAATGATTAAACTAAGACAAAAATACTTATAGAATGCCACAAATACACTGACACCAAACACCCCGTGGATGGCCTCATCAGAACCCACATCTCAGCCCTACAGTGGGATTATCACAAATGATGACAAAACAAACACAGCCAACATCCAAAGAAACACTTTCAAATGTCCTTTAGAGAGCGATGAAAGCTATTCCTGGAGAATAGCTTCATGTGAAAAAAGTTCAATGCCCAATTCAATTTAGTCTGTGCTGAAGACACAGTACCAAATGTTGACTTTCAAGCTGCTTTAAATTGTACAAACACCATTTCTGCTTATTTGCTATATTTCTACTTATGCTTACACATGATTCAACAAAGTGCTGCATTAACATTTTTAGGTTTCAATTATAAAATTGAAAATAAGGGATGAAAGGTCACATTATTTCACACTGTCTTAAATTTGGGGAGGGGAAAAAAACACACACCAGAAGGTGGCAGCAAAGATCTGTACATTAGATACCCAACAACATAAAGGTTCACTTTCTTTTCTCTAAAGCACTAAATTTACACCTCTCTCCCATTGCTCCTTTATAAACTGCTGATTTCAATGGAAGATTGAATTCCCTACAATGCTGTCAGAGTAAAAATCTAAAAAACAACACAAAAGTGCTGATCCAGTGGTAACATGCTGTCACCCTGGACGACTCAACCCATTTTAACTCAATATATGATACTTGGCTTTGTTATTTAAGGAGAATGAGGGGATTTTCAGCTTTTGTTTAACTGCTTCTGGGCTGTGAAGGAAGTAGGGGGTGAGACGTTGAATTAAAAGAGAACAATGATGGCTTGTTGAGAAGTGATTTAAACCTGTGCCGAGATTGAGAAAAGGAGGGATGGGGTGGCAGTGCTGTCCGTCATTCTGTCTGGACATATTGCAGATGACCAGCCACTTCACATACATGTGTTTGAAGTACAATAAGTATTAGAATGGGACGGTCTATGAAAGGAAGAAGTGGAAAGAGACAAAGAGGAACAAAGACCAGAGAAAAAAAGGAAATCTTCAAACAAGGAGGAATGCTTCCAGATTTGGGTGTTTTCAGGTACAGATGGGGACTCAGCAAGATGTGAGATAACCCCCAATCTGATGACTCCAAAAAGAGATCATCTTCTGAATATCACCTTTTAGTTAAAGCTGAAAGAAAGAAACAAATCACCAAGCCAGCAGCATTTTATTTCCCATTTTGTTAATAAAATGCAACTTCTGGAGTGAAACAGAAGTTGAACTCACAAACCAGTAATTACAATAAACAGAAAACATGGGGGATCGTAAAGATGATTTCTAAATTATTAGGGTGTTTTATAGTATGGATTACTGTTCCATCTGGTAAACATGAAAATACGTTCTCTCTCTTTTCTGTCTGAACACCAAAGATGATAGATCTCATCAGGAGGCCTCTCAGCCTTGGCTAAGCCTTCAGTGCTCACCTGCGTCCTGTCAGAAGTAATGACAGCTAACATTCTTAATAAGTAGAAGAGAACAAACGTACAGAGGTATGGTGCTTTAGATATATGGATTTTTTGGGGGAAAAAGCAACAAAGACTAATAGTGAAGCTACGAATCATTGCACAAAATGGAGGGAAGGAGAGTAGGAAGAGAAACTGACAGATAAAAGATGGAGGGATTAAGTGGGATGAGTCTGTGGACAGATGTAAAGAGGTGGAAAGGGGGGAGACAGGATCCTCATGTGGTTGTCATTAAATGGGAAGGTTGTAGAGAGAAAGATCTTAAGTGTAGAGGTAGAGACTGGCCCCACACAGCTCAATCATTTTACCTCAAGTGTTTGTGGACAAAGGAAGAATGCAGACATACAGATAATAAGACTCAGCCTATAAAATTACTCTCGTTGGTTGCATTTTCATGTTCTGATCTTGTATTTCTTTGCTGAAGCCCACCACAAGTCCAGTCCTCAATGGCCTTGAAGTATTTTGGCAGACGTAACTTAAGATAAATTGAGTGGAAAAAAAGAATAAGGGAACACTTTTGAAATAAGAGAAAGGAGATTCTGTTGGCAGCATGCCTGCGGAATAATCTAATGTTTGACAGAGGACACCCCAAATTCCTCTCATCCCTGTGTGAGTTTGTATGACTCTGCAGACTGAACTGCAGAGTTTTATTCTTAAACTCTGCTCTCATCATGGCTCACATTCCCCACAATATTTCTAATATATAACCACAATCATAAACTCAAAATAACATTTCATTTGGGATTAAACAGAGAGCATGAGATTGTTGGGCATTAACTGTCCAAATGATTTGAAGCAGCAAAGTTCTGTCAACATAAAACAAAAAGACAACACGTCTCTGTTCAGTTTTCTAACACAAATTTGCACCCGGCTTCAGCACAGCCAAATGAAGAAAAAAAAGCTCATCCTTCCCACCTATCAACACTCTACACCTATCTTTGACAATCCCCACTACCAAACCTCACCGAGAACTTGGTCCTGCACTGAGCTATCAGGGTCATCCAGATGCAGGAGGAGCTGCTGAAAGAGGAGCTGCAGATGAGGAGCACAGAGCTCTGGGTTGTAGTCTTTGGTCAAGCTGGACAGCCACAGGCCTACAGTGTGCAGGGCAACCCCACGTACCTCTTCGCTGCTGTCATCCAGACGCTTCAGCAGCTCTGTGGACAAAGTAGGCAGGTTTTATGATAAGCTCATTAGAATACAGATAACCTCTGTCCCTCTATTCAGATTAAAACACAAAACAATAAAACAGCTCACCAGATGCAGTGTCATGCACAACAATGCAACAGGGTTCAGATAAGTTCTCCTTTTATCACTTACCGGGATATATCTTATTGAGAGCTTCGTGGTGTAAACTGGTTCCTATGAGCCCGAGCATGGCAGAAAGAGAGCGACAAGCTAACAGTCTACTCATCTGAGAGTCCTCATCCAGGGCTGACAACACCCGAGGGCTGAGCTTCTCCTCCAGACACAGGAGCTGAAAGCACAAAATGCAGAGGTCAGGCTTATTTGTTTCAACCCAAACTCAGTAAGCAACAAATCTTTTCTTGAATTTTCCAAAAATGTTTTTTTAAGTAGTAAGATTTATATTTTCTTCCATGCAACTTTTTTTTATACATGCAGCTTGCTGGAGCGACTGTTTCACATTATTCTGTGGTAAACAAGAAGTAATGGACAAACAAGGTGAGGATGAGTGTGTACTGAGCAACAGGCCAAGAGGTGATGGTTAAAACCTCTGTCACTGTGTGTGTGCGTGTGTGTGTGTTTGCTATCAAAACCATACAGGCCAAACAATAAAAACAGAGTGGAGGGAAAAGGAGGGATGAAGACGAAGAGAGAGGGAGAACTTGGCTGATGTTTGATCTGCCATTACATCAGTGGCAATCTGAGTGTGCCAAGTGTAACTGGAGCTGTAAATTATTTTCACAGGAAGTGGAGAGGAAACAATATCTTTGTCAATGAAAGGCTGTTTGAGTCAAAACGCTCTGTGGTTACATTTGTCAAGACATGTTGTTTATAAGCTCATTCCACAACCCAAGATTTAAACCCACATGGCCTTATTTAATGACCACTTTTCAGGTTTTCTAATCTTGTAAAAGCATTTGGGGGTCATAAGATAGGAAAAGTTTGATCACGCACACCTACACCCACTTTCACATTGTTCCCCAGATGTTTGCACTGCCTTACATCAAAAGATGTGTGACAAAAAAAAAAGAAGCATGGTCTGCTTATGACTTGTCAGTGCGCAGATGTAAAGACAAATACTGCCAGATGTGTCCCTGTGAGCACACAAGCTGTATCTCGGCGCATAATTCTGCAGGTGCAAGGCCAAGTTCAGGTGGCAGTTCCTATGTTTAATGAAGGTATAGAACAGTGGCAGCATTGTTCCTTTGGGATGAGGTATGTAAACCCAACTGCTCCCACGCCAACCTGCTACCTGACGTGGCCAACTCTTTGAGCCAACACAAATGGATTTTTTTTTATTTAATGACTGAGTGGGATTGTTCATTTAGATAAGAAATTGACAAAACAGAGACTCTGAAATAAACGTCAACCCCTGAAAGGTCACAAAAGTACATAATCTGGTTTATAGCTGAGACAGTAAAAAGTGCATCTGCAGATTGATGATCGAAAGGACATTCAGTTGGACAGGACCCACATCTGATGTTTGCTTCCAGAGTGTTTGAGTCACTGAGTACTGGTGGAAATGACGGAAGGATCTACAAGTGGTAAGTGTTTCTTTGTGTATGCACCTGTGCAGGTGTGATACTTCCTCCGTGGAGCAGGGCCAACAGGCAACTTAAAGCTGAGGTGCGAACAGCGGCTGCGGTGCGACCTGGGTGCCACACCAGGTTTGGCAGCAGGATGTTGCAAAGAAACTTCTCTGACTCATCACGGAAATGTCTGGAATGACAAAACAACAAATCAAGGACAGAAATTAGCCATCTTAGCTACATCACACGCTTGGCTTTGTTGTGCATATATGTGTTAACAGCTACATGTAAAACAGTTTGAAAAAAGTGAAAGATGTTTTAAGACAACTGCTGTAGCACAACTGTTAGCATACCATTGCTTTCCCACACTCTTTGTAAGTCAGAACAGCGAGGGAAATGAGAAAAAAAGCAGGAGGCAAAAACATCTGGGTATCCCTTTCTTTCCTCTTTCCGTTCCTTTTCCACACTGGCTTAAGCCCTCTGACATCAGACTGTATGCACCTGCATTTGCCTTCACACCCAAACAGCTCCTCATTGTCTTTCACTCACTTAACTCTGTTCGGTTGCAGGGACAAAACTTTATTTCATGTTTTAGATTTTCTATAGTGTGCTGTAATGTTTCAGCACCAGTAGGGGAGATGGTGAGTCAGCAACAAGACAAGAATCGCCATGTGTAGACAGTGTGTCATGGGTGACTCCAAAGGATAAAAGATAACATCTCCATTTTGCAGGGATGATGTCCGGTGAAAGGAGAGTAAGACATCATCTAGTAAATGTGTGTTTTTTCACATACACACAAATACTAAACAAGCGCCAGGAAGTTTTGACTTAACACCTCACGTAGATCTGCACAGTAACGGTCTGCAATTCTGTAATGCTCACCAAAAAACTGCATGGATAAGTAAAATTTACAAAAAAACTCAGCTACATTTTAAGTATTTTTATATTTATAGTTACATTTAAAAATATATTTCTTGTTTTATCAATTTTCTGGGATATGTTAGAGATTGCAGGACAATTATATATAAATACAACTTTGCTTCTGCTTTGTTTTGTCTTGTTTTATGTTAGAGCAATCCATATACAAAATAAGAGGACCTCTGTACTCTTTTTTTTTCTTGTGGTAAATCTTAAAATTTGAAATTACAGACATGTTTGCAGATCATACAGCATAGAAAGTGCAATCTTATCTCCTTGTAAGTGGCAAATGATTGTGGCTTTCCACATCCAGTGAAAAATGTATAAACTTTCTAGTACTTAACTTTCATATCCAGCTTTATAATCAGAGTACAAAAATCCACATAAAAGCACATTATGCATGTGTGTGGATGAAAGAGACTTAGTTGTAACTTTCCTTTTCAGCTTGTTTTATAGAGAGGTGTCGTTTTATCGTTTTGGACGAACAACAAAAGAACAACAAAGATTTCTGTATGACTATCATTGTCATTGTTCATCATTATCATGAAAAATTATGTGTGTGTGGCCTGCTATCTGCTGAACAAAGATCACACCATGAATCATCAACAGAAGGTTGAAAATGAATAGAAATATTATGGCAGACCACACAGCATCATAAGTGTAAGCGAAGTACTTGTCTGAAATTTTTTCGAAAGTATGACACAATAACTGTTTCTTGATGACTGTGTCACCAGAGTTATAACTTAAGAATAAAAAAAGATAACAGTGCAGGTGGTTGTGTTGGGAGTGTGCAGAGAACACAACCCATGTTGACATTTTAGAGTCAGCTTTAGGGTTAGCCACACACTGTACAGATATCGTCATAGCAACTCCACAGATGGAGTTTGTCTTTTGGATGGACAGGAGCAGCTGGCTGTGGTCGCTGGAACCCAGAGACGGACTCATGTGTAAAGCATTTTCTCAGACTGGAGATCGGAGCTGATGGCTGCACAGCTGAGGGCTTAGTGGAGAGTGAGGGGCCGGGTGCTGGACATTCCTGCCTTCTTAATCAGTCAATAACCATTCAAATTACTGCTGAGAAGGCTGTCGTTATTCTAAAGCAAGCTGGGAAGTGATTAACTAAAGTAGGCCTGTCTGAGCCTCCCTCAGAGACCAGGTAAAATGAGTTTCTGTAGAATCTATACGATGAGCTGTAGCTATTATTTTCTTTCTTGTGTTTGTGCACAGACATGAAAAAAGAAACAGCGCTTCTTAGTGTGGCATCTTGAAGTGATGATGGGGTGAAAATGTTTTAGCATATCATCACCATTTCTTTTTTTTTGGCAACTTTTAAACTTTGTTTGAAAAGTGTTTCCTTCACCCCTGGGAATCCAGTGTGTTGCTTGCGTCCAGCAGCAGCTTGGCAAGCATGGTGAAAATGCTCATCCTCATTTCTGTGTCTCTGTTTGGTTGGAGGCAGCTGTGGAGAAGAGGCATCAACTGGTTCAAAAATTCCCCAATCACCAGACCTATAAGAAAAACATGGTCAAAACTGATACAACAAATTCAAAGATTAGGTTTTGCAACATTACTGCTAAGAAAACTTGCTAAGTAACCATTTTTAATGCCATTAAGTTGTGCTTGAACTTGAATTCACAGTTAAAAAGTAACACCAGGTTATAATCAAAAGCCAAACTTCTAAAATACGCTGTCTTTCCTTCCATGCAAATATTCACTTTCCATGCCCACAAATAATCACTAAGACCTAGGTGGACTGGCGAGACAGTGACACAAAGGGCAGAGGAAATGACACACTATATGACAGAATGTTTCTATACAAATATCTTTTACAACAAGAGAGAAACTCCCAGTGTAAGTTGTCCCATTTCCATTCATGCCCACACACTTATCCAACATCAGTGTTTACTGAGTTATATATAGTGGGCTGTGTGTGTGTAATCAGTGATAAGCGACCATGCCCTGTTGGGTTGAATCGTGACAAACATGAGAACAAGGGAAACTATATCACCACCTGAGGATGTGAGCAAGTATCTTAAAAAAACATAACAAAATAAAACAAAACAAGAAAGCTGAATAGTAAACTGAACATTAGGGTCGAACACAAACAGGACACATCAAACTAGAGGGAACATTTGTAAGAGTAACTGCAGCTAAAACAGGCCAGATATAGGAATCTAAAACATAACTGAAGCAACATCCCTTATTTCTAGTAATCTTAAATAAATAAGTACTTCTGTAAAGTGTGATAGAGAGTAACTGTTGCCTACCACATCTAATCAGACACTGGAACATCCACTAGAGGAGTAAAAATTATAAGAACAACATGACAAAACAATGACGCACTGCCTCAAACTAACACAGATGGTTTGCAGAGCTGATGAATAAGGAAAGTGCCCAGTTCTCATCTGACATATTAACTACCGTCTATTGTTTTAAATTGAGCTGATTCCCATGAATCACCTGTCCATCAAATACAGGGGGCCACACACATTGTTTGTTTTGGTGTCTGTAAAAAGTACAAGCCTTGGAGATGCATTAAATATGTGAAAATAAAACACACACACACAGATTTTTTCTCACACTCATAGGCATGCATACAAAGCTTCAAAGTGGCCTTGATCTAGGAAAAAGGTCAAGAGCAGCTGGCTTTGCCGCTTTTTGATGTAGTGACCTGCCTGGGTTTAAAATGGACTGGTCAGTTAACCATGGGAGAGTTTGTGTGTGGATTAGCCGTGCCTAGTCAATTAGACAGACTGGAGACGGAGGGAGAAAGAGACAGAGATGAAAGCATGACAAGGAGAAGGAGGTGGTGACGACAAATAATTTTGTAGTATTGGAAGAAGTAAGTTAAATTCTTCAAATTAAAGCAAAGGTCACAACTCTTTCATTCTCTGTGCTACACATACAAGTGGGAACAATTTTAGGATAAACTTGTTGACAACCAGACAAAGAGACAGAAATGTGCAAAAATCAAAGCCATCTGGTGAGAAAGAGCCAGGTTTTCCCAGAATGCCAGGGTTTATTGCTTCAATACATTTTAATATTATCCATTGCCTCAGAGGTTGTTGTATAAACAAGATATGATTACATGCCATATTTATTTTTTAATAAATAAGAATGCACAGGTGCTTTGTAATTTATCCTAAAGATTGCTGTGGGAAAACATCAGAAAGATAACATGTACATGTATGTAAGGGGAAATGGACGCTGTGTAAAATGCAACAAAAATAGACTACAATGATTTTTGTAGTTCTTCTGAAAAAGCAATGAAGTATGCAATATTGCAGACACCATGAACAACTTGTACATCCGTGAAGGCATCAAAAAATGCTGAATGCTAAAGCCTTGGTGATACACTCGTGCACAAGACAATTTAATAAAAGAAAATCATTACTGATTGCTACTAAACAAACTACAAAAAGGATAGCTTTACAAAGCTTTAACGTTAACTGCAGTATGCAGTTTATTGTTTGATGCATTTTTTTCCTATATTTATCAATATTTTTTCAAATGTTACCGTATATTTACATGCACAAACTACAGCTCCTTCACTCACCTGACTGCATGACTATGATTTGTAGTTGGAGTCTCTGTGGAGAATAACTGCTCCAGGTGTTGACAGAAGCAGACAACCAATCCAGCAGCTGTCCCATATGCTTTCTATAAAGTCCTGTCAAGTCCAAGTCCTGTACCTTACTTAAAAGGTGGGAACTCTCCAAGGCCTGTGGGAGAGAGTAAAGTGAAAAGAAATCGTGTCAATGCCTTTCTGAGCCACAAGTTATTCCAAAAATTACCCCAATATTTAGTAAAAGACAGACAAAGAAAAAACAGCTGTTGAAGCTGAACAGTTATTGTTCGAATGTTACGGCTTCTTATGGTCTTACTTCTGTGGGATGCAAAAAATAGAATGTCAATCACTCAAACATTAACGTATTTACAGGATGTTACTAAACATATAAACTGCCAGTAACACACAGACAAAAACATGCATGAAAAAAGCTAAGCTGAAAGGAAAAGGCAGGAATGAGACAACAGTAAATAAAAAGTTGACTTTTTAGGGCAGGGGAACAGACTTTTAGGGCATTTCACAGTTCCCTTTACTGTCCCTTAGGGATGGACAGTGACAGAGACATTGTCTGAGTCACTGCTCCACCTCTTATGAAGAAAATCTAGACAAGCCTAAGCTGTCTATTGATGGGAAAGACATTCCCCTTTTCTGGGAAAACAAGCTCTGCTTTTTCTCTAGTTCCAGGAATGCCAGAGGCCATTCTCACCCTCCCTCTCTTTTTTAATCCATTCCTTCCCATCTCTAATATTGCTCCCTGTGTGAACGTACACATTGATGCAGACAGACATAAACATACAGTCACACTGGTGGCCAGTGTGGTGTCTGCTCAGCATCTGTGCCAGTTCCTTCCCACTTCTCTCCCTGTTATTACTGCACAACGGCGACAAGTGGCTCTGACCTCAGACACCAATGACTTAACTTGTCACTGTTCTGTTTGCCCCTCAGATTTGGAGACTGATTACTTGACCAAACCTAATTACCTGAGTATGACTTGGATTTTGTGAACTCAGGAGCATTTATAAAAGCAAACTGAGCTTGGCTGATGATACAAACCTGCCAAGAAATACCATTTATCTTACCCCATCTGTTTTTCTATATTACTGTTAGTCTTACTTCTTTCTGCACATTTCACCCGCCTCCTTTCACCCAAGACTGGTTTTAAAGTTCCACTTCAAAGGTACAATTTCAGCTCCCCTGGCTAAGTGGGTAATTACACAGCTGGTCATATCCACTTTGACACAGTACAAATACTTACATTCCTTGAATAGCTCTCGTTTCAAAACCTGCTTACATCTCTAATAAAAATGATCCAACAAGATAAAGGACAGTAGAAAAGGAGCCAGTTTAGAGAAGTATTAAAAGATGAGCTAACATGTTATGGACTGAGGTGATGACTGATCCAGATGAATCTGCTGAGTTCCTCACCTTTGTGCTGAGATGTGGCTCAGTGGAGAGGCTGTGGACAGTGACCAGCACCTGCAGCAGCTGCAGGCTTACCGAGGCACATTCTGAATCACACTGATGCAGCAGCACATCCACACATGCCAACAATTGCTCCAAGTACATAACCTGAGAAAGAGAAAAGGACAAAGTGTCATTAAAGTGTTGTCATACAGATGTGAATCCTGGAAAAAAAAAATTCTAAAAGTTTTCACACTTTAGTTTAGGTTTTGCCCGTAGAGATAAAACTTAGAAAATAATATATCTTTATTTTTATAAAAATTATAATCGATCAACAGAATATAGCAGTTGAGAGTGAGAACTTTCTTTCCACCTCAAAGCATGAGCGTATATGACTGCTGCCACTTGTCAGCTAATGTTATGGTGAGGTCATGTTTAGACAAAGACCTGCAGCTCAGGCTAATTTCCATGCCATCACTGAGATCAAGACCCCTTTTCCTGTTTTCACGCTGCCTATCATTTGGGCCTCATGGGGGAGGAGACTGAGCTGCGGTTGAAGGTGTAAGTGGGTTATAAAGACAGCGAGAATGTTTTCTTCTGTGTAAAAAGGCGGCTGAGACGTAGCACAAACTCGCACTGCAACTACTGGATATGGGATGAACCAGAGTAAGAAATATGGAGAGCAGAAAAAGTGGTGCAGTGTAATGACTAGGTGAACACCTGGAGTCGGGTAAAATACACCTGGTTTTTTGGAGAGAGCATGCTGTAGGGGCTTCATTACACCGCGTGTGCCTGTCCACCTTTGGATACATTAATAACATCCACACAGCTTCTCTTTAAGGAGATGTGCCAGGAGATGAATTCCTATCCAACAGGGAGCAACCCCCTTACTATTGCTATGGCAACTGTAAAACAAACACTGGGAGTGTGCAGGTCGACCCCTCTGCAGTCAGGTTTAGTTGCCTTTTTCAAGCCTAATGTCATCCTGTGGAGAAGTAAGCATTATCCAGCTGTTTTTCATGACAAAAAAACAAACGAACAAACAAAACATGCTTTCCTATGTGGTATGTTATTTTTTTCCAATAAGCTGATGTTTTTGGCAAAGCGAGATTTTTGCTGTGAGGTACAAAAAAAAAGGAAAAAGAAAAGACACATCCCTACTGATCTGTTTCCATGGGGCTCAGTGCCCAATTACATATTCTTCAGCAACTGCTGATAAACTTGGTTGTAAATAATTTTAATTACTGTATTTACCTTTACTAATGTGCCTCAGCCCACAAACTCAACACTATTGTGACACCTTTATCACCATCATAAGGCCAAAACACATTAACTTTGGCTGGTATGTTTTGGTGGCCATTTGTTAATGTTCAGTGGAATGCCCCTTTAAAAGAAACTATTGTGTGATTCATAAATAGACACCACATTCACCTCAGAAGATTTTGACCTCAATTTATGAGCAATATTTTTAATTCTTGCTGAGCATCTGCCATTTATTTAGGTAAGCTGTCTTTTCCTCTTAACTGAAACACAGAAAAGAAAACAGAGTTGAAAGAGTCCAAGAGGTTATGTCGTGCAGACGCGTCATATATCAGCTTTCATTTCTTTAACTCCCAACCGAGCCATGCAGTTCCCACTGCCTCTGGTCACTTTGAAGATTATTTATGTTTAATTTCTTTAGGCACTCATTTCATCCAAGCTAAACATCACGTCTTTTCTTTTTGCCTATGGTTTGAAGTGGTACATAATTCTACCTTGTTTGATCAAAATTTACTTTTTAAAGTCCTTAAAATGTCTTACTTTATAGAAAATAAAATAAAATGGACAAGGTCGAATCTTATAAATCTATTTAGAAGATTCAACCTTTATTTAATCTCTATTTATTTAACCTCTATTTAATCTTTCAGCAACTAAAGGAAACTAAAATAAGTTAAAATGCAAATCAATCTCAATCAATCAATGCATTAGAACAATATATAAGCAATTTAATGCTAAAAAACTGATGGTGTGCTAGATGTCAGCCCACACATCTGCAGTGGTGTTATTTACAGATAAGGGTCCTGCTCTCAGTTGAACAATGCCTGTTGTCAAAGAATATTGCAGGGTTAAGTTTAGGTTTTCGGACTAACTCTTTTGTTACCATGCTTTATTCGTTTCCCTCAAAAACAGTTAAGGGGAGCAAAAGATAGACTGAAAAAAAGAAAAGAGGAAGCAGAGGTCTCACCACATCTGTCTGACGGCATGTGACTCTTGTCCTGTTAATTCTTTGGATGACACACGGACAGCGACAAGGGAGGTAAAAAGGAGGTCAGTTTCCGCTCCTCATTTATTATCGGCCTTGACCAGTCTAGCTTTGAAATTTTAGGGATTTGTTTTTTCAAATGGCATGACTGAACTGCAGTTTGATGTCAAAAACTTAAATTGGCTATAAAAAAGCTTGTATTTACAGAGCAAAGTAGTTTGTTTTTTTTACGTGCCTGAGTTCCATTTAAGCAAGGTTGGTATTTTGGAAGATTACTCATCAGCAAACTCCTTGAATTCTGAGTACAGTGTTTTTATAGAAGAGTAAGCCAAATCTTTAAGAAGCTAGCATACTACAAAACTAAAGTCCATATTTGACTATTCAGGTAAAAAAAAACAACTATAGTACAACTGCAGTGCTGTCACTGCCAAAATATTGATACCAGGATACTCAAAGAAAAAAAATATATAAACCATGACACAACCACGACTATTTAACAAAACTTGAAGAGAAACAGAGTGAACAATTAAAGGTGTTTGCAGTGAGTGTGGGTTAGACAGATGGCATTTTCACAATAAGTATCTGATAGACAGGTTTAAAAGGAGTAAAAAAAAATCTGTCCTATGCTGACCTGTTGGTATTCCTGGCAGACATCAGGCTGAACCAGAGTGTTGGCAATCTGATGGAGATATGGTTTCAGTAGCACTTTGGGGCACCCTCCCAGCACAGCAGCCAGAACCATAAGGGGTGCCCAGGGGTGAGAGGAACACTGAGGCCCTGTCACATGTTCAAGCAGCAGCTTGAGGAAGACAGGTGGAGGAACAAAGCTTCCCATCAGTTTAGCAGCTGCCAGGCACTGGTGGTAGGCACAGACAGGAAAAGAAAGAAGAAACAGAGTCGTCAGCGTAAAGGGAGGCTGAGGACGGGAAGTCATTTTATAAATTTAGCACACATCAAAGATCCACACCATCCACAAGCGTAAACAGGTGCATCCCAGGTCTTTGAAGCCTTGATTGGCCCAGACTAAACTGAGAACAGTTGATAGACTTTTGTGAAAATAAAACTGATTCAATAAATGTGTCATGAGATATTGCTAAACATTTTACTGAAGCTTGGCGGCCGCATTTAATTCATACATAGAAACCATAATACGATGCCTGACATCCTGTTAATTTGATGAGAAGCCCTTTGGGACTCACATTGTTGACCACATCCCTCTCCGAGTCCATACAGGCACGGTAGAGCATGGTCAGCAGAGGCTGCAGGTGCTGAGTGGTGTGGTCCTCAGCATGCAGCAGCAGCAAAGAAAGGAGCTGCGAGGTCCTGACTCGTGTCGGCACCAGCCAGTCAGTCACATCGTGGGTGATAGCTGGTACCAGCCTCCCCAGGTTTCTCACCACCAGTTCTCTGCAGCCCAGTCCTGGTCGTTCCACTAGAGGCAAATCATGTTTTACATATTTGCTTTTAACAGGAGCAGCTGAAATTACATCATGTCAATATTTTTCTAACAAGGACAAATTTCTTTACTATTTCAAATAGATTATGAACAGATAATGGAACAATAACTACTGCATCACAACTAAAATGACTGAGCTACAGCTAGTTACATTTACTACTCATAACTTTTTAATATTAGTATTTTCTACAAAAAACTTGACAGATGAAACACATTCTTAAAAAGCTTGCTACTTTTCATTTTGACATTGCTGTCCTTCCCCCTCTTTTTTTCCTCTGACCTCTTTTCTCTGCCTTTACCAGAGGCACTCTGATGAGAAAGGAAGTGAGGGATAAATAAATGTGAGAAGCAAATCACAAGCCCAAACAAGACCATTTCTGGTTGTTTTTCGCTGTCTGAAGGTGACCTCTTCACAATGGGAAGAGGAGGAGGAGTAGGACAACAAAAAAGGGAAAGGAAAAAATATTATAGCCAGAATTTATCCCAAATTATGAAATAGGTAGCTGAGATTTCTTGAAAAGCTTTAATGCACAAACAAGTGTTAAATAATACACATTTATCCTGGCTCTTCTGGAAATTATGGTGACCACGTTCAAGTTCATGTTCATTCTTGACCCTCAGGCAAACACTTATCTTTCCAAGCTGGTGCGTGTCTCAACAACACAGCTGTCAGTGAAAACATAGTTTTTATTGTATGTTAAACCTAAGAACAGTTGTAGTAAATACATAAAATTCATGGCAAGCTGTAATTTTACATAATCCAATGTGAAGCTGCACAAATGTGTATTGTACCAATGCTGTATATAAATATTTCTTTAACTTGAAAAGTTATTTTCCTCTGCAGAAATTGAAGTCCAGGGACCAAAAAGTGATTGTTGCTTCTATTCATATATATGGAAAGTTGCGTTTTTTTCTTCAAATAGACAATGACATTAATCTATGAATCACTGACTAAAAAACAAAACAGCTAGGAAGAAAACTAATATTGTTCACTGACTGACCTCCTGAAGGGTAGTGAAGTGGTGGGGTGAGAAGGAAGTCCAACTTGTCTTTTATGTCATCCTCATTCTCCTTCTCCCACTGTGTGCCAACCTGCTTCCATAAATCAGCAGCTAGAAGTCTGTAAGGATGGATAAAACACTTATGAATAAAAAAAATTGTCAATAAAATCTTAGTACACATTACGTTTTAGGATTAAAAAGGGCTATATTATGAAAAACAAAACACTTTTTCAGGGATTGATAGCAAATGATTGTAAGGAATATTTAGTTATTGTTATTGTATTGCTCTGGATAAATGAATAAATAGTAACAAATGAAGTTGTTCACGTGAACCTTATTTCTTGTATCTCATCAGTGACACTGCTCAGCAGAAGTGGAATGAGTTTGTGGAAATAAGAGTATCGGTCTCTCATATTTAAAAGCCAGTCACCAACAACTTTAGTTACAGCTTTTCTCACCTGAATCAAAAAGAAAAAAACAAACAGCACAACATAACAATGGTTCAATAAACTTAAGAGGTAAATTAATACATTTAATTTCACAAGTAAAACATTTTGATTTTAGGAACAAAACAAACTCTGTAGTTACAAAAAAGACATGAAAAAACAGACACAATGAACTTTCTTTTTAAAAAAAAACACAAACTCAACCTGGGGTGAATCGTCAAAGAGTCTTTGCGCCAAGTGCGAGAGTACATCATCCACATTTTTTCCACTGCTGTGCTGAATGACTGCCCCAGTGGCTTCGATGACTGACACTCTTACTCGGGAGTGCTGATGAGTTATGGTCAGCATGAGAGGTTTCACAAGACTCTCAGCTTGCATGTGAAAATGTTCTGGAGAAAAAAAAGTGGAAGTAAAAAAAGACTTAAGTTAATTAACTGCTGGCACAAACCGTGTTTTATTTAGTTACCTTTACCTGGTAGTTGAATCATACTTTGAGAGTGAAGTCTTGCATAATGCTTTTTAAAATTTTGTCCAAAATGGTTATAACTCAATAAAATATTATCTCAGTTTAGAACATTTGACATGAAAGAAAAAGGATGATATGCATTCCTTCAAGGAATGCTAGGCCTTGAATTTTCTGAGATGCTTTGTAGATAAGAGTGCTGTGCCAAAACAATAAATCACTAAAATTCTTGCTTCCAAAAAGCCAGGTTCTCCTGGTTTATTTTTAAGTGGTCTTGATCTGTCCTTTTCTGGGCTTCCTAAATGGCTTTCAAATGTTTCTTTTGGACTTTGACTCATTGTTTATCCACGTTTAGCCTGATCCCTGATCATTTTCATAGGACTAAAAGACTCAAGACTTTTGCACAGAACTGTAAAGAACTTTAGATCTTTTTAGTCAAGTGTATTCATTTTTGTAATTGTTTTTTATGTATTGCTAACTTGTAAATGTGTTTATGCCAAAGTTAAAATGTTAAAGTGATTTTAATTTAATACAAAGAGTACTTGATTCTCTAAAGATTTGGTCAAACTGAGTAAGAAATGCGTTGTTTTATGTTATTAAGATGATTGCTGTAATAACTATTATTATTTAATCAGTGATAGACAATGTTAGTGGCGGCAGTTCTTTTGTGGTGCACCTCATTACTTAAACTGCGAGCGGATTGCAGCTGCGCAGTACAGAAAACACACCTACACCATGGTAACCGACAATAATCAACAAAGTCCGTCAACCAACCTGGCACACATTTCGCAAAGTTTACAGTGCATTTGCAGCTTTCTCTTTTAACATCCGGGAAAGGGTCTACGATGGTTCTCTGTAGAATGCTGATCATTTCGTTCAGATAAGGCGTTAAATGCTTCCCGCACACTTCCACTGTCAGAGTCAGGAGCTCCACGGCTAACAGCCGAAGCTCCTCCGCAGGCTCTAAGATCTCCTTCTCGCCAAAACGCTGAGCCAGGCAGGGCATAAGATAAGGCAGAGATTCCTCGGGTTTAGGCACACATCGAATAAACTCAGTCACAGTGACAATCGTGGTTTCTCTGCATCTCTCCATCGGGTCTGACAGACATTTGAGGAGAGGCTTGAGGATGACAGAAAAAACTTCCTGCAAGACGCAGCTGGAAACTCCTTTATCTATTGTCTCTTTCTTTATCGACTCAAGAGCCCTCTTTCTTGTCGCCTTGTTGTCTTCGTTCAGACAGTTCAGGTGTCGGTGGAGTGCTCTGAAAACTTCAGACGCAGCATGTTCTTCTCCAGTTGCCATCGCTGCCATCTTGAATGTTGTTATGGTAACGGCCGATACCTCCACGACAAACAAAGGACTGCTTTACGTTAAGCACTGATTCAAAATAGTAAACTTTATTTGAATGAACAATTACACGTTCTTTTTTCTGCTAAAGTCAACGCTCTGTACTAGAAAAACAAAAGATCCACAGTCAACATTTCAGACATTTTACAATTTATGTCAAACTAATTAGATCCCCTTTGTTCAATTTAATATTTTAGCTTTTTACAAGCCCACTCTGTCTGTATAGTGCAGATATCCGAAATGATCAGAAATACAAATCTCTCAAAAACAAACTTGTATTTCACGCATATCTTTTTTGTTACAAAAGTTGTTTTTTATAGATATTTTCAAATCAATAATAGAATAATATCTAGTAAAAATGTAAATCTAATGACAATAACTAAACTTTGCAGTGGTTGTCGATGGCTATCCTGCATGTTTTACTTATTTTTCTGCTCTTTAGCAGGTCTCCAAGTTCTACACAAGCTTGTTCCACACTCATCCATTAAAATCAGATGTGCCAATTGACAAAGCAGGGAAGTAGCAGTAGGATAGTAGCCTTTAAGAATTGCTCAAGGACCAAGATTGAACACCACT
>JAVKLF010000021.1:7882280-7900351 GCA_034783495.1 Millerichthys robustus
TCTTTCTTTCTTTCTTTCTTTCTTTCTTTCTTTCTTTCTTTCTTTCTTTCTTTCTTTCTTTCTTTCTTTCTTTCCTAAAGACAGAATCATGTTGTTTGTAACTTTTTTTTATCAATGACGTTGTCTTTTGTGTTGTAAATGTGAAAATGACAGTCATCAGGATTAAGTTTAAGCCTTACTTAAATCATATTTAGAATTTTAAAAAGCCACTTGGAAACCAAAAACTGAATGCCTAAATAGAAATATTTTTATGAGATATAGGTGAAAAAGTAAGTTGTAATAAGCATGTACTTGATGATGACAGAGAAGGGGTGCAGAAATGATGGGGGAAAGGTAAAGTGTTAAAAAAACACTTGCAAAGAAGACAAATCTTCAAATGTGTAACTCTTGATAAAAGAGAGAGGGATGAAAATGGCTGCTGACGATTTAAACTATAAAAAGCCAGGAGTAGCATGGGACAAACTTATGATAACCCTGTGATACTTAAAAACAAAGGAGGCTTTCTGTTAAATATAATAAGAGAAAAGCCACAAATAGCCTTAAACAAAAACAGAAATGTTTATTTCTTTCAAAAATAATTTTGAATCATTAATGCATTTAATGTGTGATTATTTTTATTTTGGTTTTATATGATCAAGAAAGGCTTTGTTATAATAAAGCTAGGATTATAATAAGTGACTTTATATTGTTTTACTAGCTCGGTTTCAGTGCTGCAGTCTTGTAATCCTGATGCTGTAGGTTGGAGCCCAGGTTGCGTAAGGATGGGCATCTAGCCTAAAATAATTACCAAATCTTTAAGTCCAATTCACTTGCTGTGGAAATCCCTAAAGATGGAAGCTACTGAAAGAAAAAATACAACACTTTGGACAGTTTTAAGATATTGCATCAATACAACATAAAGCAACAGACACAGCAGAAAGAAGTGGTTCAACTGAGTGTTTGTGTGGCTTCAAACATCTGTTAGGACATGTGTTTCAATGATTCTGTATGGCTAAATGCAGATTATGTCGTCAAGTAAAACTGATTGTATTGTCCTTAATGAACTCTGTTAGTGAGAGCCCTTCACATTGCATTGTGGAAATTTATTTTCTGTCAATCAGTTGCTGCCTCTCCCCCCCTGCTGTAAGATGAGAAGACACGCTGCTCTGACAGCCATTCAGTTGTCATCAAGACCTATCATAACAAATCCACCAATCCCTTCAAAGGCCTCTGATTGACAATTCATCAAGGAGGTTTATTGTTTGCTAAGTCTGCTGAGAGCATTTAGAGGAAATATTTACTTCATAAGATCTGTCTTTGCTTCTAATTTTGTTTTGCTTTGTGCCTGCTTGTCTTATTTTCTACATGAGATAAGGCAAAAAAGTGCTAGTGATGTGCTTTCTTTGTTTTAGTGTCACAGGCCTTGAAATTTTAGTTCATGTTAGGCTCATGAGCATTTTTGCACCCACCTTTGCCTTTGGAGCTGTAGCACAAATAGTGTCTCCATACTCTGTGCTCACTCATCACCACCATACTGTGAGTTGGGCAGTTTGTCAAATCACTTTGGGTTGCACGCAGTGAACCGGAGCTAAACCTCCTCCTCTGTGGCTCACCCAGGGGGCCCACAGGTACATCAGACCCTTGGCTCCTTTCTCCACGGTGGTCCTTTTTTGTCTAGTCTCATTTGCCCATTGCATCCTTCTACTTTCAACTATCAGTCTACAGTTTGGGGAGAAATGAGATATGTCCAGAAACACATTAAGTTAAGAATTGAAACAATGCCTGGAAAAGCAATAATTTTCTTGGAATGCAAGAAAATTAAAATGCATTTTAGCGACAAATGAAAGTTGTTTTTAAAAGAAAAAAAATGGAATTGGTAACATTTTGGTATAATTGAGCTGGACATTTGCAGGTAGTTTTTGAAGTTAAATTAAGGGAGTTAAAATACAGACTGGAGAAAAGCTTCACTGTGAGTTTCAACAATAAATAAAATGAACATCATCGGTTCTGTCAGACCCACTACAGGAGTGAACATTCTGTCCATTGTTGTGCTTTAATGGTGTGGAACAGAGTGATGAGTAGACTGTTAGCTCCTGCTGGTGGATCAGCTCTGCATGCTTCATTACCTTTGTGTGTGTGTGTGTGTGTGTGTGTGTGGTATTGTGTTGGTTTTGGTCGATTCACATGCTTTGAATCCCTGCGATGGAGAGTGAAACTGTTTGTGTCACTGGATGAAGTATAACCACTTACAAATGTTTGCTTATTTTTCTCTCTAACTGAAATTAGAAATGGACTTAATTGAAGAACGGAAATTTCATGTGTTTGTTCTGAAATCAGGAAAGAAGGAAACAGGTTAGATCCATTTTAATACACTTCATCATTAATAAATTAGTTCAAAGTGGTCCTGATTATGGTTTTAATAACAGTGACTTTATCCAGAGTGAGTCTGTGCAGGATTGAGTTTGTGTCATCTTGTCACTTTTTAATCTCTGAAATAGAGATGCTAATGAAAAGTCCACTTTAAAAGCAGCTTTTTTGTGCAGCTTATGCTCGTGTCCTCTTTCTCCTCTCGTTTCTCGAAGCTTGTCCTCTATGTCTGGCACACAGCTGCTAATGATGACGCAGGACGAGCAAAGGAGAGAAAACAGGGTAGAGCTGGAAGCAGGATTTTAGATAAGGAATGTCTTGTTTCACAAAAACAGTATCAAGAATATTTATTTTTCTGTTAAGTTACTGTACATTAGCCCTAGAAATGTTGTCTAGAATAATAGTTTTGTTGTTGCAGAAAAAAAATACAGAAAGCATCATTGCAGCTTATGTTGAACTAATGAGATCTCCTGTGTAGACAATTTCACACTTTTAGGATATCAAAAGTCATGAATCATATGTCAGTTGGGTTTTCATGTGTGATTACTGAGAACACACAACACTATGAATTCTTGTTGAAGCCAGACACAACATCCCTACTACAGTAGATTACTGACCCTCTGAACTTAGTGAGAAACATGTGGGGAGGATAGAGATTAGTAAAAACTGTGGTAAAAAAAACAGTGTGGGAGAAACAGGGAGTGTTTGGATCTGTTCACTGGTACACAACATACACACACCATTTGGTCAGAACAGAAGTCCATGTTGAGTACTGAGGAGGGTGAT
This sequence comes from Millerichthys robustus, assembly GCA_034783495.1. Taxonomy (NCBI): domain Eukaryota; kingdom Metazoa; phylum Chordata; class Actinopteri; order Cyprinodontiformes; family Rivulidae; genus Millerichthys; species Millerichthys robustus. The sequence goes on from JAVKLF010000021.1 coordinate 7,885,413, forward strand.
GTTTTCCGTTCTGTTATCTGATTATTCACTTGGATGTGTGAGAGAGTGCAGGCAGGAGAGGCAGCCTGTGAACAGGCATCAGAACTACTGTGCACAAATGTAAGTGTGTGAGCCACATAGTTGCTTTCTAATCAGACCAACTTGTGATGCTCACGGTGCCTGGTTGTCATAGTGACGAAGGGTAGCATGAGGAGCTTGCTCATTGCGCCACCTGATTGTGAGTGCGAGAGAGAGAGAGTCAGACAGAGGGTAGAAAGCAGCGACACGGAGTTGCGCAGCAGTGATGGAAAGACAGGCTTTTTGCTGCCATCAGTGTTTTCATCAGTAGACTTGTACTGCTGTGTCGAGGGTTATTGGAGATATTTTGCCACTTTCTCTCTTTGTCTCGCAACTTGGATTATCCACCTGTATTTTGCGCTTGAATATGAAGATGCTGATGCCCTGTGACATGTGTGTCAGGTGTGTGTGAGATGGGAATCCACATGTGTTGATTTCCATGCTCGCTTGGACACACAGACACACAGTTTGACTCAATGCCTGCTACTTCTGACAGGCTGAGGGACACACAGCAGGCCTGACCAGGGGTCCTACATGCCATGGTAAATAACTCTGATCACAAACTTAATTTGGAGTTAGCGTCCTGGAGCTAACCTGTACAATCTCTTTAAGGATACAACTTTGTACCAGCTTTGTGGTCAGATCATTTTAAATACTTCTTGTGAATGTATTTAAATATAAGCATTTATTTGCAACTTTCAGCAGCATTTTAGCAATGTGTGCTAGTTAGTGACATCCTTTCCATTTTGTCTTGAGTGAGAAGTGAAATATGAGCGATTGTATGCATGTGTTAATTTCTGTTCTCTTCAGGATGCAGTGATTTAACTGATTGCAGACATCGCTGTCCTATTTGAGATAATGCTTGAGTGTCAGCTCTTGTCTTCTCCTGCAGTCTGCCTATGCATGTGTTAGAGAAGTTAATACTATATGTGAGCGGATGTGTGTGTGTGTTTGTCAATGCTGGTGTCTGTCTTCTCCTGCAGGCTTTGTTGTCCCAGTTTGATACTATAAGTAAGCAAAAATAATATGCCTGTCTGTGACTTGAAGTATTTTTTCTTTCTTTTCTGACTTACATTTGTGTTCATATGTTTATATTGTATGAAAAAAATTCTAACAGAATAAACAGAAAAAGTTGGAAAAATAGTAACAGAAAAAGCATAATTGAGATACTACTTCAGAGTCAAAGCTGATGAATTTCTCAAAAACTTTCTAACTTGGTAATGATTTGTACCACTGCAGCACAAGTATTAAAAAAATAATACATTTATTGAAACAGACAAAAGCATCACTCTTCTGGGTATATTCTGTTCCTAGTTTCAGTCTAACTCTCTGTCACTATATACGTAAACCGAATGAACCAGCATCTGTTTCTGCTTTAGAAAAAAGATTATCTCACAGGATATGGGTATTGATATATGAGTGATTTTTAAATGATAAAAGTATAATGCTCACAATGATGGCATACATGCCAAAGGCTATTTTTATTAAGATTTCATTTTTTTAAAACTTTTTATGTCATTGTGGCAGCCTTTATTTTTTTTATCCATGGTCAGATAGAAAAAAGAAGTGAACATGACTATCTTTGCACAGGTTATTCCCACAGTGCTTGTATATTGAAGCAAACTCACATACTGTTAAGGCTTCAGTACTTTTATTGTGTACTTATGCTAATGTGTTAATCAGGCTTGCAGTCAATAATTAATCACCTGCAGAGAATGCAGTGTTTGAAACAATCAGCTACAAGCCTACTATGTTCCCTTTGATGTCTTTATTTCTTATTTAAATTTTTTTTTCTTTTTCTTCTATTTGACCGCCTTTGTTATTAATTTAAATTTTAAAGTATCAAATCTGACATGCTTAACTGTGCTCATAATATAAGTTAAAAAGGATGTTTGGACAAATTTGTCATTCTCATAAGGGAAAAGTTGTACCATTTTTATTTTGTCCTTCTCAAAGTCACATTTTTGCTTTCCACCTCAAACATTTTGCTTCTGTTTTTGTTTTTACAGGAAGAATGCAAGCAGATTATGGCACGCCAGAAATCTAACAGCCAATCAGACTCACATGATGATGAAGTTTCTCCTCCTCCACCAAATCCTGTTGTCAAGGCCCGCCGCCGCCGGGGAGGAGTCAGCGCTGAAGTGTACACAGAAGAGGATGCTGTCAGCTACGTACGAAAGGTCTGTTTTGCTAGGAACTAACATTATTGAAATACCTTCCTGTATTTTTAACAGCATCAAGCAATATTGAAGCTGGTTTTTGCTTATTGGAATATCAGTCTTTATACCCACCAAATTGAGAATGAAAATGTTCTAATCATAGATTTAATTTTGCTGTCCAACTTAAATGTTTCTCATTACCTTAACATAACTCATAAAGTGAGCAATAATGGAACTAACCCTCCTGCTGCCCTGGGGTCAAAATGACCCCACCAGGCGTCAGTCTTAAAACTGAGCGGGTTAAGCTTCGTGGAGCATCTTAGTCATATTAAGTTTAATACACTACCTTACCAAAGACAAGTCACAGCCTTTATTTAATATAACAACTAGCTCTGTGCAACAGTACTGCAGTGATTAACATTCTTTTAGCGGACTACAAGTTATTAATCCTTTCTGATGCAGTTTGCAGGTTCCCTTTTCTCACACCTTTTGACAGTGCCTGAATGTACTTGGCTCAAAACACTATTTACAGGAGAGTAACAGTTTGCTTTTACAGTTGATCAGGCTGCCACATTGTCTACAGATATTTGCTGAAAAAAGCTTCATGGAAAGCATATAGTAAAAAAAAAAATTAAGGCAATTCTGGATAGAAATAATGCAAATACAACCTTGTGTGATATGTGTCTATGACAGCATATAATTAAATGATATTGTAAAACGTGTGTATTTCTGGAGAATTTTTTTTTTAAAATTAGAAGCAATACATGTGATCCAAAATGATTAAAATGAAAGTTTTATTTACATTTGATACAGATTAAAGATGTTGTTTTAATGACCTGACCATGGATAAGCGCTTGAAGATAGATGGATGCATAAATATATTTATATTATAACTTTTAATGCACCTTTCAATGTTTTTGTAAGCACACACAGATAGTGTAATCTTTCATTGTAATATTCCCATTAAGACTTATAATAAATAAAAATAATGTACTAATAGCAAAATCTATATTTTACTTTTGCACACTCTCATTGACACACATTCACTCAGCCACGTGTGGCTGTGAAAAGTAAGTCTTCATCTTTAGTTTTATTTTGTCCGTTGCTCATCATTGCAAGGACTGACAGTGATGCTCATGCAATATGCACAGCCACATCAGTAGCATATGAAAACAAAACTACTGCCTGTTGCTAGCTTATACAAAAACCTACCAGACAGTAGTTAATCAAAATCAAATTAGACCATAAAAGCACATTATTGCCTTAGTGTGACTCAGCTTTCCATGCTCTTACTTTTGATGAGGTTAACACACAGTCTCTCACACACAATTAGTGCTCAAATCTTCCTACTTTACTTTTATTATAAGACTCTACTGTGAAAATTAAATGTGGGTTTTAACACAACACAACTAATTAGTTAATCCTGTTCATCTGATTAAAATGTCTTTATTTTAAATTGCAAGGCATTCTAAAAACAGAGACGCCAGTCAGTCTGGTTTTAAGACTGTTGTTATAGATAAACCTGCATTACCACAAACTTCATACTTTCAGAAATGTGGTTGTTTTTTTATAAAATATTGTGATTAGGACAACTGAAATGATAACCTATGTAACTTTACTTTTTGATTAGTACAGAGACTTTACCAGGAGCTGTAATAGGTCGTTGGTCAATGCCATGGTTTAGTAATCCTGTAACTGCAGGTTCAAGCTTAAGTTTCATTAGTAATGGCATCTAGTTTAAAACAATTGTCAGATCTTTCATATGACTTCATTTGCTGTAGCAACCACTGCAGAAGGGAGCAACTGAAAGAACAAAACCATCAGAGACTTTACCGAATAAGTTTGATCGACATCCTCCCACAAGTCATTCTAAACACCAAGGACAGGCAGATCATCAGTGTGAGGTTTCACGCGGCAAAAACCCAGGGCGCAGGCAGCAACTCAAAGTAGAACAAAAAGGTTTTAATAATAAACAAAGAGGCTGACGAGGCAGCACCAGAACTCACTAAGAGCAGATTTTCATAGGAAACAGGCAGAGACAGAACAGAACAATGATCCGACGAGGACTAAACTCAGGACACAGAATATAAAGCAAACAAATTACACACAACAAGGATCACCTGGAGGAGACACAAGAGGAATCAGGTGCAGCAGGGGCGGGGCTGGAGCAGGGCAGAAACACAGGGAAACACCAAACACTAAAAAATCTAAGACAAAAACACACAGAATGTGACAATCAGTTGAAAAGTAAATTGGCTTTTTCAAGACAGTTACTTGTTTCCTGAAATTCAATAATCTCCTGGGCAACAACATTGAAGCTAGATTTTGCATAAGATTAGTAAGAGGCTGACCTAAAATCTGTGTCCCTCTTCAATTCAGTTTCCAGGCCTGACCGGCCTATTTCTCTTTCTGACCACCAAGTAGCCACACTTGTACTTGTATAATCAGATAAACCTGCAGTACTTCCTAATTTATGTGTGATGTGGCCAAGTGTGCATTTGTGTGCATATTGTGCACTGTGCAGTGTGGTTGTCTTCATGTGGAGACATCTGTTGCCTTAACTTAATTACAGCCTAACTCCTCCTCTCTCCCATAATGAGAGACAAACACATGCGCACTAATGCACACATACACATACACACACTTTGCTTCTTTCCTCAATCATTTAGAAAAAAAAGGATTTTTTATAAACTTCTCCTCTCCTTTATCTTTTTATTATTACTTGCCTTTTCAGTACCATGTTCAAATTAACGTAAATTGTCTTCTATGATGTCTACTTATAAACACAGACTTCTGCATCCAGCTGCTTTGTTGTGGCTTGTTGCCATTCCCCCTCCACAAGCACACCCTGCAAAGTCTGAGACATGAAAATGCATGTTTTGTGAATGATTTCAGTGCTCTTGTGAATTTTTAAGCTCTGTGAGATTTTTTTTTGTGTGTTATCCCTGAACAGATGGGCATTGCCAAAAATACACAGATGCGCGTGTGGGATGTTTCTTTCAGGGTTTGCCAAAACTCTGCTCTATAATTACTCAATTTGGTTTGCTTTTGAAGTTGGTCATATTACGTGTATTGGTTTGTTTCATGTGTCCACCTGCTCTTTGTTGTTGCTGTCCAGTTTACTGTAATTACTTCCTTGTCTACACAGGTGATTCCTAAAGACTACAAGACCATGACTGCCTTGGCTAAAGCCATCTCTAAGAATGTGCTGTTTGCTCACCTGGATGACAACGAAAGAAGGTACAAAGCCCTGTGATAATAATTAATAGTGTAGGGTTGAACAGTTTATGGTGCCAAACAATTCAAATATGTGTTTAAGATCATGTGTTCCGTAAGATGATAGAATTTTCATACAACTCTAGTTGTCATTTTACTGCTTCTGTCATCATTGTGTGCCAGTGTTGCCTTCGTATTGTCTATGAAGCCACAAAGACATAGCTGAACATGGGCATAAGTGGTTAAAGAGAAGGCATGCATTGAGAGTGGATAAGAGGTAGTTGGGTGTGTTTGTGTACGTTGTTGGCTGTTAAAGAAATCTCTGAGAATAGTTGTATTATATTACATATTTACATATTTAGACATAGGCAGTCATGTTCATATGGCTTAGAAATGAATGATTCTCCATAGATTTTTTTAAGACAGAGAGATGCCATGTTTTTCTCAAGTCTTTTTTTAACAATCTGCTTGTAATCTTATATTCTTTCCTTTTTTAGTTGCTCTCTCAGCATCCTTACTTCGGTCCCAGATCTCTAATAATGGCTGAGTATAGCTCTGACAAGGAATGGGGTATTGTGGGAAAAGCTTTCAGGTGGCTGATGGTTCAGTCTGCCAGCCGGAATAAAGTTTCATTGGCGGGGAGAATCCATTATGGTCCATGAAGAGGAAAACACTGGAGCTTTCCTGTTGGCTGGAGCCTCGACAGACCAAACTCAAAACACAGTTTTTCCATTCTTTCATCAGCTGACAGTTTGCAGTGCTCCCTTGGCACAGGCAAGCAGTCTTTTGATTGTGTGTCACTGCCCCTGAAGGAGCCATGAACGGGGTGCAACATGTGATAGATAAAGACAGTTTAAAAAAAACACATACTTGGGTGGATGATGTGGCAGATGTCATTTAACTCAGAATGGTATTTGACACTAGACGATAAGCCACCAGGTTTTAATATACTCAAGGCTTTTTGTTCTGCCAAGCTATGTAATGCTGTTGTCATCAGCTCATGAAACCATGCATGATATAGATTTAACTGGATGGGCTGTCGTGTTTGCTTGTTACACTATGCACAATTACCATATGTTAATGTTGTGCACACAGAAATTCCTTCCGGGATTTGTGTTTGAACATGCAGCCATCAGAATACTAAGGTTTCAACAAGTGAATACCTTGTCTCATTTGCTAGCATTATAGACTGCTTTAGTTCATATTTTGAAAACAGTAGAATGAGCCTACTGGACAGAAGCAAAACTCACTGCAAGGATCAGATCTCTTGTCTGGCTTTGGAATGAGTTTGCGTCTACCTGAAGATATAGTTGGTAAAAAGGAAATTTAAAGAGGCATCAGACTGTGGTCTAACTTTTGCATCTGATCCTGGTGGAATGATGAATATTAAAATCATAACCATAACATAATCATTAAAATCATACTAAACAAAATATTTTATTATTGTATAAAGATAATGTAAATGATTCCTCAAAATCTTTATTAAAATATTTAAAGAAATCAATTTAAAAGTACTTCATCTACTACATCTCATCCTAAAAAATAGTTTTAATGAATTTATGTCTTCATTATTACTGAAGATGTACAAAAGCAAAGAAAGTCTTTAAACTACAGAATATGTCAGCATTCCATAGGTTTCCTATGTTACACCTATTTACATTAAAGTAAAGTCCTGCAAGAACAAACAACAAAAAAGAAAACCAAATTCATCTCAGCTTCAGAGTAAATAATGCATTTTGTGTTAATGCCTTCTGTTACTGGCATTGATGAATTTACTGATTAAAGTACACCAGCTTTTTCTAGATGTGCCAGGCCTGCCTTGGACTGATGCAGATCAGCAGATGGAGACTGACTACACAGCCCCCTCTCAACCTGCCTCTCAGCCTTTCATGCTTGCTTTGCTCCTCTCATTCTGCAAGCAGCTGGCCTGTTGGCTTATCAGATGTACCAACAAATATGGTCTCTGTGGATGAGAAGGCAGTGACAGTTGAAACTTTTCATTATGAGGAGAATAGATCAGTGGAGTAGAATAATTTTAATCTGAACCACAAGTGCAAGACTTTATGTTTCTGTTTTGCTCATAGACTGTTAGCTGTGCTTAGGTCAAGAAAACACTTGTATGATTGTTAGTCACTTAGTGGTTATTAGGGTCATGCATTTGTTCCCTCATTAGAACTAAATTACATTAGGCTATGATCCTTTTCAGTAGGAGGCAAGATTAAAAACAATGAATGCTTCTTTGCTTCTGGGTGCTTTCTAGTAATTGTTTTCTTACTGCTCTGTTCTCAATTCTGTGACTTTGTTTTTTCTTGCTGTGTTATCTATCACCCTGTATGTTATTCATTAGCCTTTAGACTGTCTTAGCTTACTTATCTATCTTTCTAGAAATCTGGGGTCTGGGGTACTACCTTGTTTCTCAGCACCTTTTTAGTCTGATTTTTGTTACTACTTGTGATCTGTCCAGGGTGCACCCTGCCCTTTGCACTCTGGCTGCTATATATGGGCACCAGTGACTCCTGTGACCCTGAAAGGAAGAAGCGGGTACAAAGATAATGGATGGATGGACGGATGGATTTTTGTTACTATGTATAGGACTACAATTTCACTCCCCAAAAAATCAGTAGCTAAAACCCCAAGCTCCACTTTTTTATTTCCAAGCCAAGCTGAGTCCCAGCCCCACCACCACCAACAACCATCCCTCGCTACTCCCCACCTATCCGAAAGATGCGTTCGACCTTTATCTTTTTATCAATAAATAAATAGTTACAAACTTTTATTTGGAAATGGGAATAAAAGAAGAACTGAATTATTCAGAGTTTTAATTACTCAAATTGACTTGTTTTGGTGGACAAGGTTAAGGCTGTGTACTCTGGAGCACTCCCAGCAGGGGCCCTGCCCCCCAGGTTGTTAACCACTTCCTTAAACAAAGGGGTATTTTAGAACAAGCAGATTAGATTATTACTTTTCATAACTTTGTTGAAATATCCATCTTACCAACAGCATAAGGTATAAGATTAGAACTAGCTGTTACAAATTCTAGTACATTAATACCCCCATCACTACAAAGGACGACAGAAATGACTTTATTATGAGAAGCATAATTACTTCCACACCCACCTCACACACAGGCATAAGTCACAACATTAGAAGACTATTCTCAAGTATCCATGTCAAAATGTTTTCCCATGTTTCGGCTCCAGCTGGGAGTGTGGAGTCTTTGATTAACTCACCATTCCATATGTCAAACTTTATGGCCTCAGTGTTTTTGAGCTCCACCAGCCATGTGTGTGTTTGTGTGTGGATAGTTGATATCTCCTCAGCTGCTTCCTAATAAACAATAACACAGTTTGCTGCCTTCCATATTTTAATAAAACGTTTTATAAATTTTTAATCAAGATTTCAAGGTGTGAAATTTATTGTGATTATTTGGAAGAGATTTCATACAAATTTCCATCACACTTCTGCAATTTTGGTAATACTTAATTGGACTCAGCTGAATGTAATGATGCCTTATTAATTGAAAGGAAATTATATTGTAGCAGTATAAATTAGACAGGAAAAATAATAAAACTCTAAAACAGTTATAAATATCAGTGGATAAAATGTAGCAAAGATTCTTTTAGGCCTTTTCACTTCATCTAGTGATCACATGATCCCTATGGCAGCTGAGAAAAGTCAAACTTAAACTTCCATCTTCCAGTTTCAGTTTTGCTCCTGCCCTAAAATCCCAACATCTCTTTGTACACTCCTGACAATTTGGGGTCCTATTCTAGGCATTGCTTTTAAAAATGAATTCAGCTGCTCCCACTTGTAAAAACTTTCCTGTTGGCATGGTGAGGCAACACAACAGATGTTAAAAAGTGGCAGTAATACTGACAGAAATCATCCAGGAGCGAACCATTTGAAAATGGTTTCCCATGTAAGTGACATATTAGGACCAGAGCTACACCAGGCTGCTTTCATCTTGATGAAAAGATCAAATTAAATTCAGCTTCTTCTAAACATTAATTTGGTAAAGGGACACAATGAAACACGAAACAAACATTTTATTAATGATCTCAATGCACAATCTAGAAATTTAACAGAATCTGAAATATTTTGTTTTTGTTTCATGTTTGAGCGTCTTGTGCTTTAAAATGTTTCCTAATTTGCCATTTTTATGGTAACTTTCAAGTTTGGTTTATAACCAGTTTGTCCTTTTACCCTGCAAAGCAAGACTCCCAAAACACCCTGAATGAGCATACAATGAATCATCAGAGGGAAGTATCTTAATCTGTTTATTTTTCGCAGATGTTGGTCTCACAGCATCTGTTGTGGTCTTGCTGCCAGCAGACTAAAGAAAGGGGCCCTCTATTTGTTGCTCAAAATGACCTCATTATGGCCCCCTTCTTACAAACAAACTCATAGTTTCAAAAGAAAAGTTATAAACAGGTGTTTGGTTTAAATTTTCATTGTACCCGTTGAGCGATTTTCAAATCAGACTTGAGCCACCTTTTTGCATATTAATAGATCTGTAGAGTTAATTGAAAATATTCCATTAATAAATTGATAGTTTCAAGTCTACTGTCTGTTTCTCTGCACCAACTTACATATGAACTCATCCACTTGCCATTTATTCTGGTTTGTGACTGTATATGTATCTGCACATATACAGTATAAATATATAAGCACACAAGCATATAAATAGCCTGTTTGTCCAGGTTCATCCTTATGCTATCCATTCAATCACTTCACAACTTTCCCTAGTACAAAACAAAAAAACATTGGTACACTTTTGATATAGTCATAAGAGACACTATCACATTTGTAAACACAGATTGTCATTTAAAATGTTTCATTTCTAATTTTGTATTGTAAGAGTTGTAAATTGAGACACCGGATAGCAGTAAATTGTTTATGAGATAATGTTGGTTCATTTTTGTAATCCTTTCTGCACACATGGGTCAATGACCTTGATGATCTCTGCTTGTTTTGTTATGAATGAAACAAATAGTCCTATAAACTCATCAAGTTGTCTGATCCTGTCAGCCTGCATTATTGTAAAGCCCTCATACCACAAAATGCTCTTCTGGGGACACCACACTCACTGGAAACTAACCTCTGCATATTTGTTTTAACAGTCTGGCAGGCTTGTATGAGTAAACCCAGTTTCTGTGTTTATTGAAGTTTTAAGCTATCTTGTTAGAAATTGCGGTATTTAAAACTGTCATTGCCATCTGGCTACTGAAGTCATAAATTAACTTTAGAAAATGCAGTCATTAATCTTTAATATGTAGTGAATTAGAGCCACAAACCAGGTAGCACTTCATCCAGCAGGTGAATCCAATCTTTTTCTTAAGAAGTGCTATAAAAACAACAACATAAATACATAAAATTTTAAAGTAAAATACACAATGATGGAAAGAAATTTTGAAGAGGTGATGCTCAACACACCCTGCCTGCTTTAATCTTCTAATTAACAAGCTGAGTAATGAGTTGATGAAGTGACTGATTAGTTGATCCCTGACCCCTTAACCCTGACCTCTGCACTGTCCCTACTTGGCCTTGTCGATTGACAGGGAACATCTTCAGTGTACTGATACTGTGTGTCTGTATGCATGTCTGGAAGGTGTAACAATAACTGTTGTTTCAGTTAGTGACTGAAAACTTGAAAAACAAATTAGTGTATAAAAATATGCTTAATTGGTTGAATGAACTTTGTCTTATGTTTTGCTTTGTTTTTAGTCCTGTATGAACTGCTAAAGGGGCAAAAGGAATGTAAGAGGAGGCTCTGTAGCTAATTTAAATGAACACATTAGTCTTAATCAGATCTGATAGCTTATGATAATATAACTTTAGCTTTGTCCTTCAATAGATTAACATTCTGAACACAATCAGTATTTTTTCCAAGATATTACAATTTTCAGAATACTGACACACTATTTCCAAATGATTTAAAATAGTTGACAGTCTGTTGTTACGTTAAAGCAGCCTCTAGGGGGTGGTTTTGGTGCACATCAATAAAACAGGTATTAACTTTTACTTTACTGTTTCCTCTAAACAAGTCCTTGGAGTCCATTTAAAATGTAAACAAACAACAAATATCTACTGTAAATATATTTAAAATAAATTTTCCCTCTTCATTATTATTGACTCTGGCCCATTGATCGATTAACAATATAACAATATGCTGCACAAATGATCAAATTTGTGTTATATGTATAGTCTGTTTGAGTTAGAGATGTTAAAAATACAGCTGCCAGGGAATTGCCTAAAAGTAGATAGACGGATGCAGTTAAAGAGGAAATGGTGGTAGTTGAAGTGAGGACAGAGGATGCAGAGGGCAGATGGAGGATGATAATTCACTGTGGTGACTCCTGAAGACAGAACGACTGAACAAAGAAGACTTTTAGTATGTTTGAGCATGCATTTGAGTAGCTATTCTCTTATTAATTCTCTGTGTTCTCATTCTTGCTGTTTCTGAGAACCTGGTGGTCCTTGTTTTAACCTCCCTTTACAATTCAGTTCTTTCTATCTTTCCTTTTTTCTGTTTTCATTTGTCTCTTAGTCATATAGGCTCATTCACATCTACATCCACACTACAGAGGTCCCTCCCCCACATTCATGTTTAGTCTTCACTCCCTGTCCCCCTACATGGCTTTGTGCCGCTGCCACAATGCCAGGGGCCAGGCGGTGAGGTCACTCACCACAGGAGAGCTGCAGGCCTCACTGAACCTCGACCAGCCCCACTACCATCCGGCGCACAGAGCTAACAAGCCAGCAGTTTTTCTTCCCCAGTGTGTCACATCTTTGCATCAGCTAAGACAGCTTTACTGATTTTAGCATCTATACAAACCACAGAGCTTCAAATGCACCATTTGTAGGGAGTCCATATTATAAGGCTGAATTAGGCTGTACCCAGCCACACACACTCTTACAGTTGCATGCCATCTTTTGCACATATATATGCAGAATGACACATCTAAATATACATTTAACTACACAAAAAACTCTCTCATTTTAGTTTCAACCTGTTTGCTGATATTTTTGCTTAATGTCAGTCTTTTCCATTCTCTGCTTCATTTATTTTCATTTGATTTAAATAAAATGTATTATTTTCCCAAAGTGAGAGAGCACAAGCAAAGAGGAGCAATGAGAGGCATCTGAAAGTGTAGCCATAAGCAATGTTATGATTGACTCATGTTAGTTGTGGTTATGTATAATGCAATGCTTTATTTATATGAATGTGAATGGTTAATGTGTGCTTATGCATTACAATAACATTTTAGCCAATGTTTGTGTAAACATGCAGTCAGTCCCTCACTAGTGTCATGGCTCAGTTAGGCCCAAAGTACTGACCACCACACAGTAGATGGGGATGAAGGAGCCTAGCGCTTGACAGAATAGCCTGGGTTGCCCCATGGCCTCCTATTGTATACATTATGTCTGCTTTGTCTATGCTACTGCAATAGGTTCCAGTGCACAGGCACAGACAACAGCCTTGTTATAGTGTCTTAATTCTCCCATGACCTGCTTGTTGGTTTGATGGCGTCACTACTTTTGAGTTTTATTTGGATTAGAGGAGCTCAACACATTTCTATGATTGATGATTTTCAGTATGTGGCATTCTAGTCACTCCAGCCTCACAATAATTGTAATCATATTGTATTTTGGATTTAGAGTTGTAAAAAAAGTCCACTAGTTGAAATCATTTTGTTGAATTGTGGTAGGCAGTACTGTTGCACTCCATTACTTGTATACTGCACAACTTGCATGACTGACGCAGCAATGAAATGTAAATGAAAGTTAAAGATCTATCAGAAAATGCTTCATCTGCTAACTTGCTAGTGTAGTGAAACAACCTTTTGACTTCTTTCTCCCAGGAGTTCCACATAGTGACTGAGTTGAAAGAATATAACCAACATCCTGTTTTAAGTGCTTCCAAGCGTGACTCAGTCACTTTACAGAGGCCACCAAGACTTGTTTGACTGTAAAGCAGCATCTGTTGAACCTCATTACAACCTGAAGCTAAGTTTACCAGATAAAAAGTTCAAGAGCGTCTGTATTTTTGGATCATAACTATTAGGTTAGTGTTTGCTTTTTATTTTATTGTTTTAATTTAACATCTGAAGATTTGATGTTAGATTTTTTTTGCAAGGTTATAAAGCAGAACATTTTTTGTGGTAATATTGCCATAAAACATGGTGCTACTTAGTTGGTCAACACGCTTCAGTCCAAACTCTGTGAAATGTGGATCTTTTTACAGTTGAACAGGCCTTTTCTGTCAAATGTCAGCTATTGAATGTCAATTATTTCTAATCCCTGTATGCACCCAGTGCACCATTACCTCATTGCTTTAAGCACACATGCACACAGACAGATCCACTTACAATATGAAGTTTTATCAGTTCATCAGGAGATACTGCCAGTTTTTTTTCCTTTTAGTAACTTACTTATCCATCCTTTTGTTTTTGCTCTTCTTGTTTTCCTCCTTCTCAATTTCAGCCTGGATTTGTGTTTGAACAAGTATGTGTAATGTGCCATGTTGTGTAAACACCTCTCAGGTTTAAATGCCAACAAAGGGCAATTTGCATCTTGATCTCAAATGCTTATCTTGTTCTAGTTCTTGTCTCTTGCAAGGTGGGGCTGATGGGTGGGGAAGGTGTGAGGGATAAAAGAGAAGAAAAACATGGCCTAAGGAAAGCGGCAATCCTTGTGATGTTTAGCAACATGTCAGGATATGCGTGTAGGTGTGTGCTAAAAGTAGAGACAGAATAAAAGGGCACAGCTTCTGGCACATGTCCAAAATTTACATGTTTATTTCATATGATTAGTGTATATTTATGTACATTAGGTAGAAATACTTACATTTGTCTTTCCATAATAGTGAGGAGGAAGTATGTCTTTTGTTTCACCACACTTCAGTGACACATCTGCTGTAGACACATCAGAGAGGTAGAGGCTCTGTCCTGTCAGCGCCTGATTCAACCTGACCCTCTTTCTCTCTAAGTGGAGGAAGAACTTGCTTTTTCCTGCCCTGGGGCAAAGAACAACAGAGAGAGGGGGAACTTAGGAAAGTGTGAAAATCTCTGATTCTTGAAAATATGTTCTAGACTGACAGTGTGAGGGGCATAAGGTGAAATAAAGAGTCAAGTTAAGTTACAACACAGCAAGTTATAAATATACTGAGAAAATGAAGAAATGAAATATAGAAAATTGAAGAAGGGATCAGAAAACAGGAGAAAGGCAGCAGGATCAGGCCAGTTTGTAATGTTTTAGTTTGACATCATTGCTTTAGCAGCAGGTGGTATGTGTTGGATCATCGGCTAGGGTTGTAAAACAGTCTTGTCACTCTTGATACAAACAAAAGTGCATTAAAATAGGAAGCAGAGAACTACTACCATTGTCACTGCAGGGCCACCAATGTAGTTTGAAGTTTAAAGTTTGTAAGTCTTTACTTGGTCAATCTTAAATATTCTAACCTATTTATAAAAAAAATACAGAAGAGAAAAATATAGATGCACCATG
>JAVKLF010000021.1:7900451-7911358 GCA_034783495.1 Millerichthys robustus
ATACATACATACATGGGCCACACAGAGGCAAACAAAACAAACAACCAGTCTCACCTGGGGACAATTCAGAGTTACCAATTAACCTAACTTGCATGTATTTAGTTTGTGAAAGAAAACTAGAGTATATGAAGAAAAATTAGGAAATTGTTGAAATATAATCTTTGCTCTTTGATGAATATTTCTTCCCCCTCCTATCGTTCCACAAGAAAGAATTGACTTTTTCCTAGTATTCATCCTCAAGCAGGGCAGGCTAGCAAGGTCAAAGTTGCCTAATTTGGTGTTTTATCTGAAGGCTACTAATTTTGTTTGTGTCAAAGATGTTAAAGACAGCTATGATGACCAAATGAAGAGTATCAGTGTCTGTTTATTTCTTTTTTATTCATCTTATTTTTATCATTTGTAAGGTGGTGGTCAGTTATTTCTTATGCTTCAGCCTGCTGCAAATAAAAAAAAAAACACTTCTTCAGCTGTCACTGATCTAACTGCAAACACAATAACAGCTGTTTAGTGTCAAATCTCCACAAAATTAGAGATGGTTTAAATTTATTACAAAGAAATAACTGTATGGTTTCTAAATTATGTTTTATATCATACCAACACCAGTCAATATTAACTAAATAAATATGAATTGTACTGTAGTAAAATATCACATTAGCATAGTAGGTAGCTGAATTGACAGTTATATATTTGGCAATAGTAAAACAGAGAAAAATATACATCTAATCTGTAATAATATTATTATAGATGTTCTGTTTCACGTGTTTGTCAGTAAGTATTGTTTGTCAAAACTAAGGAAAATTCATGTGCCACAGCGTGCAGTGATAGTAATACACTTAAATGCTTTTAATTTCCAAAGGAAAATGAACTTTATTTTTAAAAATCTGTCTCTTTGCCATCTCCCTTTTTTCTCTCAGGTGGTCTGATAATTACTATAGCTTTCACCAGGTTTTAGCAGAGGTCTAAAGGTCACACAGATCTCCAACACGAATGCTCTCGGCCTCAGGCGTTTTGGTTCTGAAGTGCTCACATAATGGGAAATACATTTACACTTTAAGGCAACAGGATGTGTCCAGGTTTACAGCCCTTCTAAGTTCACTGGTCTTATGAACCAAAAATAATTAAGTGTGGGATTTTGACACCACATGCTCCCTAGTTTAAACTTGAGCTGCCATTATTTAATTGCTCACTTACCAAACCTTTTGAGACCTTCACAAATGCAAAAGGTTCCTTGCAAGATCATTTCTGGGAAATTTATCAGCTTTGTTATCTATTTAATGTTAGTAAGGATTATAGAAAACCTTCCGTGGTCTTCAGGACATGGGAGGCACAAGAATTGTCTCATATGGAGCTGACATGTTGATCAGACAAGAGACCAAAGCCACAAGCAGATTGTGAAAAGGCTATTTACATTTCATAAAAAATAAAGATATAATTGTTTCTTCTCTGGCATTGTTGACAATCTCTGAAGTTTTCAGTGCCAGCAGTTGTTGATGGTAATGACTATCTGTAAACCTGAAGTACCACCTCAGTACTGCCTTCAACAGCAACTACCATGAAGCCAGAGGAACAATATAGTACCTTGTTAAGAACATAATACTATAGATAACAAATTTCTTAAACTACGGTATAATAATTTCACTTTCTGAGACAGTATTGTCATTCATTATATTTGTTTGTAACTGAAAGTAAAAAGGACAGATAAGTGGTATTTTAGAGTTTTCAGTCCTTTCATTTAGTCCATTATACCAGAAACAGGTCATTACCAAATTATCTCTCTAGGTACAATAGAGTATGAACCTCCAATTACCAAGAGGTTGTCTTTCAATATTCAGCTTTTTGTCTTAACTTGCTAAAAGATTACTGTCATCTACTACTGTATACTTCTTATGGCATCTGTTAAACTTATTCTGTAACTGTTATATTATTGCAACTGTTATGACTGTTATACTGTAGTACTCATTTTTTAAAAAAGTTTTTTGTGAGCAGAGCTAAGAAAGGTACAGAACTTCACGTACTTAGGGTTGACTGTTCAGGAAAACAGGGAGTGTGGTAAAGAGATGAAAAAGAAAGTTCAGGGAGAATGGCATGGATGGAGAAAAGTTTCAGGATTGATTTGTGATAAAAGGATGGAGGCAAAGGTCAAAGAAAATGTTTACAAAAGAATAGTGAGGCCAGCTATGTCATATGGTTTGGATGTAGTATGAATTAATTATTAACTGATGTATTATTGTTCCAGTAAGAAGAAACAATGTGTTTGTGCAATGGTTCTTGTTTAAATGTTGTGGTTGTGTTGGTGGTGGTGGGTTTGTTGTTTGAATTTAGTTTTTGTTATGTTTTGTTTTATTTATGAACAGCCAGAAGAATAGTCTTCACTTAAGTGAGAAACAAACTGCTTGTATATTGGTAAGAGGATGTTAGTGATGTAGATGTCAAGAAAAAGACAGAGGAAATATATGGATGCAGTGAGAGAGGACATGGAGGTAGTTGGAGTGAGGACAGTGGATGCAGAGGACAGAGTGAGATGGAGGAGGATGACGTGCTGTAGTGAAGAACAAAAAGAAGTACTTGCCATTTTTTCATGTAAGACACAAACAATATGAAGCAATAATGTGGTTGAACATTTATTTATTTAAATGATTTTTGCTTGGGCTGCAGATTAAATAAGGGCATGTGCCAGGACCTTTTATGTCGTAAATATTCTCCATGAATGCTTCAGCGCTTTATAATTATCCCCCCTCACCTCCCTCTTTTGTCTGTCTCTTAGTCACTATCGGTGGTGTGTATCTGTCTGCTTTTGAGTACATTGGTACATGTGCATGCTTGAATGGTTATGTAATTGGAAATGTAATTTGAAAGTGAAAATTATTGCGCCTACTCAAGCAGCTTAGTGGGCTGAGTTGGTTGTTCCATGTGAGTAACTTTAGCTTGTTGTGCACAACTTTAAAAACTAGACATTAAATGCCAGCCTTTAGTCTGTCTCATAAACCTGTTTTCCAGCTTACCATCACAGACCAAACTGGCATTTTTAACTGGTAATAGCCTAATTTATGTTTGCATGCTTACATTTGTGAATTACCTTAAGCTATAAATGTTATCCTGACTAATCACAACAGCCCAACAGAAAGTGTTGTATTATTCATAGCAACCTGCCACTTTAGTTTGTTAAGAATAGGGAGAGTATTATGAACACTTTTCATTTTAGATAAACTGCAGTAAATATGCTCTGTAGGTTCTTTTTGACATTCCCAAAATCTGTAAAAACTATGATTTGAGTAAGCGAAACCTTATTTCTCACAGGTGCACTATATTAGATCATCTTGTTTATGGAACTTGCATGTCTCAAGTTATCACTTTTATCTTTTTTTTGTCTGGTCAAACAAAGCCTATTGTTCTGATTCACTGAAATCAGCAGCCTGAATTATAATGAACAGTGGCGGTGAAAATTAATCCTTTAAGCCCTTTTGGCATAAACACTTTGCCAGCCAAACCTGTGGCACATTGCTGCCAAGTTGAAACAAAACTTGTAGAACAGGGAAGTTCCCGTACACAGCACAGTTGTTGACTATTCACCATCATACAAAACCACTTCTGCCCAGACAGTGAGCATTTTGGATAAACTAACCATTAAAATGTTGTGTAAGTCAACATTCTGCAGCCCATTAACAAACAGAAAGACACACTGTGGCATTAAGGAGTCTTTCAGTGCTAATGGAGTAATGACAGTGCTGTGTGTTGATGTAGTAATGTAAAAGTTCTTTGCTGCTGAGCAAATAAACAGCTGTGCAGGCAGAGAGATTAAGAGGGAGGGAAGAGGTGAATGACAGAGGGAGGCAGTCACTGCCAACCTGGAAGAACAACAGGCAATCCAGCCACAACAAACAGACCTGATTTGAGTTTGTTATTGACTGAACTCCTCCAAATTAAACATTCTTTTTATGAGTCTTTCAAAGCAAAAATAAACAGTTGTTGCACTGCTGTGAGCGCATGTCTGAGATAGACTGCAGCACATAACCCTTTCCTGACAATTTCTCAGTTACTTGCATACATGCATTATTAGAAATGCAACATGAGGTACCGACATTTTAGTGTGATTTTACACATTTTATACATTGTAAGTTTGTGTGTGTGTTTTTAAGTTGCATGCATATGTGTTGTGGCAAAGTGTCTTCAGTGCTCCATATGTTTCAACCATGACAGAACCTTTGTTCCTCAGCCGAGGATGAAGATGAACTTCCTCGTCTTTCCATTCTCTTTGCAGCCTCTATGTCTCTCTGTCCTTCAATTTGTCTTTGTCAGAACAGCCCATCTATTGTCTGTGAAGCCGCTCTGCCTTTCTATAAGGTCAGTGGGGGTTCTACAGGTAGCGGAAAGGACAAGATTAATCACTTCATATTTGACTTGCAGAGTGTGGGGCAATAGACCAAAAGATGGGAGGATTAGGTGGGACAGAGATGTAGCAGGAACTAACAAAAAAGAACTACCATAACTTGTATTTTGCTGTAGTTTCTCTGTACTAATCCAGTTATTTCAATTAGTGTAAACTGGTGTACACTTTTGAACTTTGTGTTTTGTTTAAACAATTGTTTTATAAACCACACTTCCTTAGCTGATGATCTAAAGCCAAATGCTTGAAAGCTCTCTAAATGACTTGAATCATACCAGGTGATCATAGATGTGATGAGAGTTGATGTTACTCCTGCAGATTTTGCTGTGACTAATTACCCACAAACTGTTTGAGCTTATATGTCATATCATCATGCCATTGTGGATGTTTTAATCAGAAATACTTCTGTACAAATATGTTGTTACTGGTAAAACACATGTATTACAGTTTTGAGATACACGTACAGGTTTCATCATATGTTGTTTGAAGGTTGTGCATCTTTTATGTTGTGCACTTCAAAGAACCTTTTTTTTGTACAAGTATGCGTGTCCATGAGCATGTGTGAATCAGTGGACAGCTGCAGTACACAGGACCTACCTTGGCGTGGAGTTGGCTTAAATCCACGTTCTTAGGTCTGTTTCCTATTTAATGTCACATAAATAAATACCAGCAGGGTTCATTCACTTCCAAACCACTTAATAACATCCTCAGATCTTGGCACAACATCTGTTCACCTGCAGTTTTCTTTCTGTTTTGGTCAACATTTTATGTGAACTGTTTGCAAGTTTGTATTTTAATTACTCACTGCCAGATAGTCAAGTGCACTTTCAGGAGCAACCATTTATTCCACATTGTTTTGACCAAACATGTCTGTTTTTTCAGGCTGTATGTTGTCAGATGCAGACAAATACACACATTCAGTTCAACACACTCTCCAACAAAACACAACCGAATTCGAGCTTATACTTGCCCTGAATTTACTCAGCAGTTTTAGTATGTCTTTGATATGCCTGACCCTCTATTATTGTTTTTTCTATATTTCTTCATAAGATAAGAGGCATGCAACTGATTAGATGGAATGAAGGTGAAAGACAGGCAGTGAGGAGGGGAGATTGGATATGTCTCATGTCCCAACACATTCCAGTAGTGGAACTCAAATCCTCTGAGGCTTTATGCATTTAAACAGCTCGATTAGCAACAGTCTAACTGGCGCTTTCCCTGCCAGGCTAAAACAGAAATTAGGTGCTTAGGTACAGCTGTCCTTTTGTTTGTTTTTTCAGTGCCTCTAGAAAGATGTCCTCAGAGGTACAAGCTTTGATCATGGACTGAAACAAGGCATTCATAAATAAAGCCTGATGATGAACTCAACCAAAGTGTTCTTATGTGTGTGCGGGTGTTATTTTGTATGCTTTTTTGTTTTAGTTTTTATCTTGTGTTTACACTCGGTTGTATTCAGATAACATTGTACAGATATTTTTGCTTTTCTTGAGATTGCAATGCTTTAGTCTAGGCAACCTGCATGTAAAGTTGTCTTTTTGATAATGACACATCACTTTTAAAAGTAAATTAGGACAATATTATAAGATCACAGTTAACAATTCAGAAAACTGGTATTCGGTGTTAAAATAACAAGCATGTGAGTTTTAATTGTGTCAACCCTTTTCCTGTCTTCCCAACCTCCTCTTTATTTTTTCCTCTTCAGTGACATATTTGATGCTATGTTCCCGGTCACCCACATCGCAGGAGAAACAGTTATTCAGCAAGGTTAGTATAAAGTTATCAATAGAATTCATTGTTGTGTGCATAAAGTAAGCCTTGTGTGATTCATGAAACAAATGAAAGTATACTCAGACCCAAAGCAGTTGCAGAAAAAAATTAGATTGGACTATTATATTACAGGACTAGTTTTGTCTTAGTTTTTTATAATAATAATAATAATAATAATAATAATAATAATAATAATAATAATAATAATAATAATAATAATAAAAGTGAAGTATAATAAAATTAAAATCAAGTACTGAATTTAAGAATATACTGAAGTTTTTTTGTATGGGAAAATATTTGCCAGCTCTTTGACTTGAGTGACCTTATTTCAGAATGAACTTGAACCACTAAACCACCTTAACTGAAAGGAATAGATAGATAGATTCATTTTCATTGATTATCTGCAACAATTTTATCTCAGAGCTCATTATTTGCAATGCTATCACTATCCCTGTTTATTTTATTATACCATTCCCTTTTACTCTCATTACCCCATCTTGCGGAAGTTTTAAAGGTTTCTCTCCTTTGCCTAACAGACGTCAAAACCTTCACTCTAGTCATCCCTGGACTTTGAAGAAAACCAGGCCAACAAGACCAGCTTATATTTATCTTATCCTCCCCCTTCTGAAACTTCTATCAAACACAGACACATGTAATCACATATTTGCAATGCTGAAAACAGGCATTCTTGTAAATTTCCACCTCAGAAGGTGTTAGCACCTTCACAGAATCACATAGTTTTACAGCTGTGAAGTGCACTGAACAAACACGCACATTCAGATACGAGGTCAAGGAAACTTGTCAGTGCTACACTTAGTTGCTCCCACTTATTCTTAAAACAGCATCCAGGAGTATATCAGGCCTAATTTGGTGATAATAAGTCTAGCTTTCTTTGCTGGGGCCCCAGACAGGCTATTGTTATATACACTAGTGTGGTATATACAACACTGATGTCATAGCTAATGTTTGCGCTGCTGTACAGCTTCAAGAAACCTGCTACTGACTACTTACATACTATTTAGACATGGCAAGGAGTTATTACAGTAAAAAGTGAGTGGTATTTAAACAGTGAGGAAATTTACATAGCATGGCATGCAAAAAGAAAATATATTTAATTTTTGTACTGTTAATTTCATCTCCTCAGTTGCCTAGACTGTCAGTTTTACAGAGGACAGCATTACTCCTGCAGAACTGTAAGCAAAAGCACCTTGGAGGTTGAAAATACAACCCATGCTAAACTTCTGAGCAAAGCCACAGAACTTTAGCGGTGTGTATGACAATTACCTTGTGTTGAAACAAGACCACACCGAGTACATGAGCATGTGTCTTTGTATGTGTGTGTAGGTTTTGGTTAAATATTTGCTTGCACGCTCAAGCTAAAGACGCAAAACAAAAGCCTAGGCACCAGAGTGATAAAAGACAGGAAGAGTGCAAGAAAAGACAGACAGAGCGAGAGGAAACTGAAAGAGTGATACCTGAGATGAAAGAGAGAGAGAAGAAAAATTAGTAAAGGACCAGGTTGCAGCAGGTTAGAATGTGTGTATGGACTTCTAAGATCTTTCCTGGGATAGACTGTCAGACAGACAAGGGGTGGTTTGTGTGATAAATAGAGCTGTATGATTAACGAGCTCTCCACTCAGTATTAATTAGGCGTGTGAACTTCTGTGAACTTTACTCACAGGCTATACTCTCAGCCTTTCAACTCATCGAGTAAACATACAAACAACAAAAATACACACCAAGTGACACTATAACATAGTACCCATGAGATGCCTTGACATTTGTGTCATTTAGAATTCCCTCTAAAATCAAATCAAATTTAGAAGTAGTAGTAGTAGTGGCACTGCGAACTTTGTAGATCTCATGTGGTTGTCAGTTTATTTCAGTGGGTTTTCCTGAACTCTATGTAATGGATAGCATAATTAAAGGCACCCACACCATTTTTTAGTCTTATCTTCGAACTAGATGCTTTTAAAGGATGTCAGCCAGCCACGAATCTCTTTGAGGCTTAACTTTGAATCCTCAGCACGTGTGTGACATTGGCGATTTAGTAAGCAGATTAAACACACAAAGTTCTAAACCTTGCAAATAAAACAGTTTTCCATATTTTGAAAAAAGTAAAACGAATAAAGCACCTGTTTTAAGCACTGTTACAAATTATTCTGTTATCCTGAGATCTGGCACTGCATGTAAAAACATTTGTGTTTCAAAGTTTCCACTATTAAACCAAAGAAATGCCGGTAATGAATGCTGTAGTTACTGGCAACCCCAACAAGATATTGTGCATTCAGACGAAGGCCGTGGTACTTTTGGTACTGGGTGTGTCCTAAGGACTGCGTTTATCAAGACTCACAGAATAAGATGTGTTCTTTAATCTGTTTCTTTTTAAAGAAGTAATAAGAAATTCACACTCATAAATTTAAAAGATGAATGTTTGGATCATCTGGTTTTCAAGTTTTATAGTTTGTAGAAAACATTTAGAGCTCAATGGTCTGCCATTACATTTAGCATTTTATCTTGTATCATGTCTCACTTTGAATTTGAGTTTTATTTTATTGAGCTGTGAATTACTCAATCCAAGGCTTTGACATATATCCCTGTCTCACTTATTCCTATTCTATTTCTAATTTAAATTTAGAAATTATTTATTGAAAGCTTCTGACAGCAGGAGATGGTTTCTAACAGCAAAAATATAGATTTTCAGTTAATTTAAATATGTTTTGTTGTTTTCTTTGCTCCATGGTTTTTGCTTCTCTCTCCTATTCAGGTGATGAAGGAGACAACTTCTATGTGATAGACCAAGGTGAAGTGGATGTAAGTGGCTGGCACATGCACATTTTTTGTCACTTCCTAATAATGCCTTAAACAAACTACTTAGAAAGAAGCAAGTTAAAAAGGCCAAACTTTTAAAGTTTCACAAACTCTTTGTAATCTTGCAAATTGAATTAACATTGCCAGTATAAACTTTTTAAAATCTGTTTAAAGATATAAAGCTTGTAGGAAGCATAGTGACTATAAAAAAACCCTTATTCAGTCATGTTGAGACAATTTTGCTTTTTTACAAATAAGTTTAGTTATAAAATTGCCCCCATGTTTTGGTGTTTTCAGTGTACGGTTCCAGCCCGATGACAATCTGAACATGGGATTTCAGAGCTTAGCACTTTGTGAATGCACCCAAACTGAGACAATCTATTGTCTTAACAAGTCTGACACCAAATGATAGACTTAAGTGGAGAGATAAAAAGGGAGCTGATGGAAAGGTAAACAGGAATTGACCTTATCAGCTTACCGTTGTGAGCACAGAAAACGTGGGTTCGAAGAGATTGTCAAGCTTTGCTAAGACTGCCAATATCATTGCCCCATTCTAACCTGAAAGAAGAAAGCAGAGATAAAGAGATGGTGTCTTGATAGGTAAATTGCAGAACAACTTACTGTGCGTCTTGATGTTTCAGTGTCTTGTAGATGCGAATAGAGAAGTAATCAGAACTATAACTAGACTCATATGAAAGAGAAATAGGCCAAGATTTTTCACAACAGGAGATTTAGTTTTTGCTTGCAAGCCTACCGTTTATTTAAACAGAAGATAAGAAATTTAGCAACTAGAAATTCCGTTACTGCTCTTGGACATTATCTCATTTAACAGGAAATATTTCAACTCTACAAGTAGTCATTTTTAAATATGACAAATACCCAGTAAAGCAAAATCAAGCCTACTTTAATGTTGCTGTTCATTTTATTTTTTACCACATTTTGCTACTTTATTTTTGCTTGCAATTGTAGGATATTATAAGTTATTTTCATTTAATTAAGCTCTTGTTCTTATTTGGCTTGTTCTTTTTTGGCTGTTCAAACTCTGTTTAGCTCAACAGCTGCAGTGGTACTGTTTCACATCTGCAGCATTTCTTTGCCTTAATTATTCCTCCAATGTGTTAAATCAGATGTGTTCTGTTCAGAGCTGCCACTATGTGAATGTGTTCCCACAAGTTCTTTTTTTCCTTCCTACACTGATCCCTACTTGTGGGAAGGCTATCCTCAAGCTCAGCAGTTGCCAAACCTCATGCTCTTCTGTGTCTCCTTCATGTCACCCTGCCATCCACTCTACCGTCATTCCACCATCTACAGACAGCAGCTGCCTCCCAGCCACAGCCCAAGCACTAAACTACCTCAAGATCAGTGCCGAGGTTATTAGAGTGTGGAGATGTCTCTCATTAAACAGGGGTGTAAATCTGCCAGCATCCCATAAACTGCCTGAAAGCTGCTACTAATGTAAACACCCCGCCATGTCAGCACATACATCTATTCACTCAAAGTACTTAGACGGGTGCACGACATAAGAAGTTGAAACTTTCTGTTCAAAATGCACAGAGTGCTGTATTGAGAATCTATGCTATTTTTATTTAATGTAGTTCAGTCATTTTTTTCTGAATTATAGAACCACAATTTATAGGATAATTTACTTGAGCATTTGTATTCTAACAAGTATTTTATAATAGTAAGTTTGCAGTTTTTATTATTTGGAGCAGCTAGACATTTAGAATTTGCACACACTCAGTCTCACACATTTAAACAGCCCACAGG
Organism: Millerichthys robustus; assembly: GCA_034783495.1. Classification (NCBI taxonomy): domain Eukaryota; kingdom Metazoa; phylum Chordata; class Actinopteri; order Cyprinodontiformes; family Rivulidae; genus Millerichthys; species Millerichthys robustus. Next base: position 7,911,181 of record JAVKLF010000021.1, read on the forward strand.
AATGCCTGAAAAAACAAACTGAGTAACCACAGGCACAAATACACTGTCTCCTCATCTCCATTGTATTGTTTTTGAATCACTGCTTTTTAACTGCTACCAGCCACACACACACACAGTCATGTTTTAGTATCTTTGTGAGGACTTACCATTGACTTCCATTAATTTCTACAACCTAACA
>JAVKLF010000021.1:7911458-7923662 GCA_034783495.1 Millerichthys robustus
ACACACACACACACACACACACACACACACACACACACACACACACACACACACACACACACACACACACACAACTTGCTGTTCATTTTTTATGTACAGAAAACTCAGCAACAGCTGTGAAACAAGATGTGCTGCTGAAGACTTAATCTATTTTAGTCTTTCTTTATAGAGTCTTTAGTCTGAGTCCTTAACTGAAGTGGTGCTACTAAATGACCATTTGGGGACAAAAAAGTTCATTCAAAGAGCTGAGTGAAAGTGTTATTGAAACTTCATATGTTTGCAAATACAACAGTGAAAACTAAACAAAAACTGGACTGAAAATTAAAAAAGGACATTATTACCTGCATGTTCTAATGTTACACTTTCATAACTGGGACAGCTGGCACAGAGTGGTAGCGAGTTGTCCAGTAATGATTCCCCGTGCATCTGTCTCAGTCGTTGTGTCCTTGGGCAAGACACTTCACCCGCCTTGCCTGCTGATGGTAGTCACCAGTGCATTGCAGCCTCGCCTCTGACAGTTGTAGCTATGATGTAGCTTACCAACATCAGTGTATGAATGTGTGCATAAATGGGTGAGTGATTGAATACAACTCACTTTGGAGTCCATAGGGACTTGATAAAGTGCTGTAAAAATATAGGCCATAACATACAAATAATTGTTCTTCTGTGAGTAGCACTCTGCATCTCTTTGAGGTCACTCTAGTCTGTAGTGAAGGATGAGTCCCCTGTGATTTCTTCTGAATCTGAATAATGGCTTTCAAAATTGTGAGTAATTCACAACAGCAAGCATAGGAATAAACTTTTCTTCCCTCCTTCTGTTCCCTCCCCCTCTTGCTCTCTGTGTTATTAAGTTAACAAGATAGTGGATAGTGTGTTGACAGTAAAAACCTTAATGGCCCAAGAGCCAGGCGCAATGAGCCACAATGAGGTTGTATCCATATGAGCTCTAGAGGCTGACTTAAACAGAGCTCTCCATGTATGTCTAAATGATCAACTGTGTGTGTTCATGTTTGTTAGACCAACACATCAACATGTCATCAACAGCACACTAACCTCTAGAGAAAACTCTAAAAACTCAAGGCAAAACAAACAAAAGGAATATGGAACGTTAAAGGGGATATTAGGACTTTTAGAGGATTTCATTTGAAAGCTTAGGACAGATAAAATATTTAAGAAGAAGCATTCTGAACAAATAACATAGTCTAGAAACTGAGAAGAGTTGTCTGTAGCAGGAGGGGAAACAAGGGTCTACCCTGCTATTACTGATGTTCACATTCACACCCCTTTCTTCCCTGGTTCCATTTCTGAGCTTATGTTATGACCCGGTCCATTACTATTTTTTGTTCATTTCTCCACAGGTGTATGTGAATGGTGAGTGGGTGACCAATATTGGAGAAGGAGGTAGTTTTGGAGAGCTGGCCCTGATCTATGGGACTCCAAGGGCTGCCACTGTCAAGGCCAAGACTGATCTGAAACTGTGGGGCATCGACAGAGACAGCTATCGGCGCATCCTCATGGTATGAATGTCCTCGCATTAGAACGTAATGTATCTGTATGCTTTGTGATTACAGAAAGCATTGTAATATTCACAAGCACTTTGAATTAAAATGATACATATTCAAATCTGTTCTGAAACTTTTAAACAAAATATGTTCATAGCTTTATGTTATATTTCTCTACTTTGTTGATTTAATAACAAGAATTGCATGTTTTATCATTAGCCATGTAAGCAAAACTGTCAGGGAAATACACTAAAAGTTTAAATTAAACTTTTATGTTTTCTTCTGCGTTCCATCATGATAATTTCCTCCTTGAAGCAAAATATTTGCATCTAGTAGGTCTTACTTTTCATATGTTCCATTCTTTGAAATACACTTGAAATACACAATGGTATAAATGTTTAAAAGTATTTAAAGGTGCAGGGAACACTAAACAAATAGTTTAATATTTCCTCTGGGATGTGATGATGAGACAAGTGTGATGTATGTTCACACATTAAATATATGCTTAGTGGGATCTATATACACTCATCCTTCATATTCTTTTACTAGCAATATATTCTCCCACTCAAACACTTAATACTCCCTAACTCCTAAACACTTGCTTTAATTTTTTAAGATAAAGTATTCACACTTTCATGGATGCACAAACACAGCACCCCGTCCTCCCATTTTATTATCTCCCTAGGTCTCTTCTTAGAGGAAAAAATGGGAAAAGTATATCTGAATGGGAGTGTGTAAGGGCTAGAGGAGGGAAAGGGTCAGTTCTAATGTCTGTACTTGCACTTCCCACTCCAGGAGCTTATCTAGTTGGAATGTCTAAATGTTTAAAGTGGAAACACAAGGTGCTCTACCCAGGCTGTCATACTTACTCACATGCACATACAGTACATATTTTGGGTGCTGAATGTCTCAGTTTGAAAGCTTCTTTATATGTTCATTACACCTTTTTTTTTCAATAAGTTAGTCAGACTCCAATTAACCTTTTTAATTCCTACATGTATCTAAACTTTGCTGCTGCCAGCAGTGAAAATTCTATTTTATGTCAAACAAGACTCGTGTAAATTTGTCTTTTTTTTGGATCATTCAGCTCAGTGTTAAGTTGGCAGCAGGCTGGCCAGCACTTCTGGCCCCCTTTAAGCACATAGTTATACTTGCAGCCCAATCTGCCCGGGTAACCTTTCTTTGACAGGATTCTCTCTCTGCAGCTAACATTCCTTCATTCTTTCCAGCAGCAGCAGGAGGTGAGAAGGGGTGAAAATAAATTCAATTACACAAACCTGTAGTTAATTACTGCTGTCGATGATTTGTAAAGCTGTCTTTACAAAGTGTGATATTCTGGCAACATCATCAGCCAACAGAATGATCACTTTCTCTTTGTGCAAATATATCTGGCATTTGTTGGATGTGCATCTACAGCATTTAACTTTTGGCTGTGAGAACCAAGTGACATTCAAAAACACAAAAAAATATTTCAGCCAGTTCTACAGATACTAACTTAGATTTCGATGTGGTGGTAGCTAAGAGTCATTCAGAACACATACTCTGAGCACCTTGCAATATTGCATGATATGTTATTTTTTAGGGTTTGATTGAAACAGCTACAACTCTGCAATTTCAAATTCAGGATATAGAAATGTTAAATAAAGCATTGTTTTTTTTCCGATTAACCTCTGTGAACCCCTGCATTGCTGACATTACTTGGGCGCACCCAGCCCTTCCTGCTGCCGTCACATAAATCAGACCTACTGTATAATGAGATCAGATGGACCAATAGAATTCCTTCAAGTTTTGGGAAAAAGTCTGTGAAAGTTGGTGGACGAGTGTGTGGGTGGGTTTCAGGACACATGTGAGAGTATGTGGGAGTGTATGCTTTGTTCACATAAATGATCAAGTTTTGTCCTCACTCAGACAGCAGCGAAACCTAAGTGGCAGAACTAAAAACAGACTTCATGCACTGCCTTTGCACAGACACACACTCGAATCATTTATCCAGGAGGGAGGCAGAGCAGGCTAGAATTCCTTTAATCAAGTTGTTTACGATCCTGAGTTTGACATCGACTCACTTGGGAAGATTTTTTCTCCCCTTTTAAGACAAAATGTGAAATTATATGAAATTAGAGGCAGCAGTGGGACTTAAGCACTTGCACTGAAGACACCCCAAGCCTTAATATATCACTTCCATATGCAAAGGCAGACACAGGGCGGACAAAATCGTCTTTCCTCACTGTTTTTTTCCTCTCCTAATGTTCTCGCTTGCTCTGAATGGCTCTGTGCAAAGAAGAAGTGCAGTTAGTTAAGGGGTCCTCTGGGTCTAGACTTGTCAGGAAGCACCTGATTTTCATGGCAATGGAGGGGAAAGTCCCCTGCCTGCTGGGTGGGGTGGGCCACACACACAGACACACGTACATGCAATAAACATTACAATATGTCTCATACATACCTTCATAAGCATGACCCCATGAACTTCAATCTGTTAACCACTTCTTGTATTAAACCTTTATTTTGTTTGTATTTGGCAGCGAATAAGTGTTAAAATTGAAGTTAGCTGTAAAGATAAATTGTGGCAAATAAATTGCTTCTATCAAAAACAATCACTGATTACTTTAAAACAACATATGTATGTGGGTTTTAGATCTATAAAAATGAGAAGAATAATCTTGAAATAGGAAACTTTTTTGCTGTAGAACTAATAATTGTAATTCTAATTTTTTGTTTAAAAGCAAACACATTTTTTGCAAGATGCAGAAAATGGAACTTTTTAAATATTTTTGGAAGAGAATCAATGCAAGTATTTTGCTGACTGTAGCCTTTGCTAACTGTTTAGCGACAAAAATTAAAGTAGAAAAAAATTGATGCATAATAAATCAGTTTTACTTCTTGGCATTCCAACAATGAGAACAAGTGTAGTGTTTTGCATAATAACCACATATTTCCATGGAAATGCAGTCCTACCATATGATGTTTATTATTGTTTTACAGGGTAGTACACTGAGAAAGAGAAAGATGTATGAAGAGTTCCTCAGCAAGGTCTCCATCCTCGGTAAGTGTATGCAACATCTAGTGAAGACGCAAGTTACGGTCTGTGAGGTTTTTGTTATATTTGTTCCTGAATATGTTGAAGAACGAGTGTATGATTTGTAAAAGGTTAGAGTTCAAAGTGCAGGCAGTTAATTCAATGTATACTGTAGATTAGCTGACATAAATACAGGCACAGGTTGTCACACGAGACCCATAGCTGAGTAAAGTCTGTGTTTACAGTCTTAATCTACTTACACTGTTCATACCTAAAGCCAGTCACACTCTGCAATCTCTCTGTGTGTACAATTAAGGTATAGGGGGCTAAGCTAAGCGTCTCTTTCCTACTGGAATTTGGATAACTCTAGCCTTCACAGGCCACTGGATTTAGAAGAATTGCGAATGAGATTCATTCAGACTTTCAGAATTGAGCTGCAATTGGAACTGACGTTTCATCCTTTTCCACTTGCTTGTGTGTGTGGTGTATAGAGTGAGGCCATGCCCTCTGTACAGAGTTATTAGCTGGGTGAGTAAACACATACACTCAATTCAGGTCTTAAGAGAATGTCTCTCTGAAGTTCGCTCTCTTTTCATTCACCCCCTTTCTTCCGCAGTTCCCTTTCTGAAGGCCTTGTTGAAGCCTGTGTTCAAGCATCCGCCTCCTTCAACGAAGTGCTTTACTGCTCTTGATTCCTTGTTATGTTGCGTTTTCTCTTTTCTCAGACTCCCTGAATTGGAGAAGGAGCAGGGGCCAGCAGTGTTTTTGTTTGTCTTTGATTCTTCAGATAGCCACAAAATTGGGTTCAAGCCCCTTGATGTCATGGTGTGAAGTAAAAAGAAAACAAATGTTTGTCACTCACACATTTATATTGGCCTCAACATCTCAGTGGTCAGTTCTCCTAATGTTTACTAGGTATTTAAGTGACAAGGTGATCCAAGTGTGTCCAGGCTTCATGAAGTGTGAAATGTATCTTCTTTAGTCAAGAAACTTGTGTATCATGTTACGTGCCTTGCCGTCAAGGATCAGCTCAATGAGACCTGCTGCCTTTAGTTTTGAGCCAGACAGAAGACATCCATTTGGGTCCGGCAGACACCATGGCCCCACCAGAGAAGACACTGGACACCTTTAAGCCACCAAACCGACCTTAGTTAATCCTAAGTACATACACAGTGATACGCACACATAAATAGACACAAAAGGGTCAGTTACTCTTCACATCAGGAGACAATAGATGTAGACAAAGAGATCCTGCTGTAGTTTTACACCTCTACCTCACATCTTACTATAAAAAAACAATGAATCATCTTTTCATCTAGACTAATCTAAGGATGAGGAGTGTTTTTACTGCAGATAAGTTCCATTCAGCATGCAGATGCATAGACTGGTAAGCTTAGGCTTGAATGATCTGCTGAAGTGTGAAAGACTAATGAGCTCACTTAGTGAAACATCTGTGTAGAAATGCTCAGCAATTACTAGGTTAATTTTCTTTAAATATCAATATTTAGGTGCTTTAAACTTTTTTGGTTGAAACATATTTTCCCCATGAGATGTGTAAATTTTGATTTTCTGTGAAATAACCGACAGCTTCTAGGAATCTCTTAAGCTAACCTCTTTACTGAGGTTGAATAGTTGAAAGGTTCTGGAGATCATTAAAAACATACTACCACAGGTTTTGGTAGAATTACTGTCCAGCCTATTATACGTATATGTAATTTGTAATTAGTTGTTGTAAGTTCAGCTGAATATTTATTTCAGCTTTATACTACAATACAAATGAAATATTTAATTTTATCAAGCTATTAAAAAACAATGTGTTGTAACCGCAGCTAAACAAACGATAGGTTTAATAAATCCACATTCATTGTTAGACTGAAGTGGATCATATTTACCTTTCCAGGCCTCACTAGCTTGCCTGCTATAGTTTATTTTGAGTAAATGAGATCCAACTGTCTTAGGGATAAACCATATCTCTGTAACCACAACCAGCAGTCATCAGAACAGATTTAGGGCTCAATGTTAAGGTGTTTAAACTCTGTGGGCCTCCATGAAATGAAAGAGTAGCTAAAGGATCTGAGATGTAATGATTCTCGATGAATGACTGGATTAGCCTGAAATGGCCTATATCTCACAAGCTTGCTGCAGAGCCATAAAACAACCTTTGGGATCATGAAATGTAAACAAATGAAAGTCTGAGCATCTACTGTTGCACTGTTCATTGTAAATGACAGACTGCTCCTAATAATTTTTATTTGTTGTTCATTTACAGAGTCTTTGGATAAGTGGGAGCGTCTTACTGTGGCTGATGCTCTAGAGCCTGTTCAGTTTGAGGATGGAGAGAAGATTGTGGTGCAGGGAGAGCCTGGTGATGACTTTTTCATCATTACAGAGGTATCGTCTGTCATGTCACATCAGTGTGTGAGCTAATTTTCCCTAATTGTCACATTTCCTGTAAGCTGAAAGTGTTGACATATGAGACCCCAGACCTCACACGTGTCATCAGGTGGGCGCTGGGGTTAATGTACATACATGTCACCATGTAGAAACATTGGTGGGCTCTGCTGACATCGGAACTGATCTCAGTTTCTTGCCACCAGCAAACAGACTACCTACTAGTGCGCTCCTGCCCTCAAACATGACTCCTGTGCAAAGAATAGCCCCCCTCTTCTTACACTGCAGGCTTTGTGAAACTAAGGCCTCTGGCACAGCTTCATGAAGGCCCCCCTGCCTGTCATCCTAACACACTTTTGATTAACTCCATACTTTTACAGCTCTCACCAGGGTCAAGTCAGGAGGACTCAGTCTGGAGGCAGTGGGGGCACAGTCTGCTTCCTTTCTGTATTTGCTTTTTCCTTTCTTCTCTTTTTTCCTCACAGGGTAATGTTTCTATTTTTCACATTGTAACTTTCTGTGTTAATTACTTTGCTTGTCCAAGCACTTCATCTACAGTGCCTTAGAGTTGTTTAGACAAAAAAAGTTTTATGAAATATGTTGAATAATGCTTTAGTTTTTACTCCTTTTTTTCTCTCCTCAACAGTTATACCACTCGCCCTTTCTTTTCCATACTTTCGCATTTCTCTTTTTCTACTTTGAAAGCTGTGCTTTAATATAAATATAACTTATAAATTCATTCTCCCAAGAACATTAAATCATTTTATTTGTCTTTGCCTTTGATCCAATCTACACTATTAATGCTGCAACTATTGAGATTAAGTTAAAGTTCTGACTTTAGGCTCTGTCAGTTAACACTTATTATTCCCAACCAGTTTGTTTTAGCATGTGTGTTACTTGCCAGAAATCAAACTGTAAATAAAACATCCAAAAAACTGAGGATGGTTGCAGAACAGCATGGAGGAGTTAGATGGGTTGGCAAGGAGGCAACATAAACTAAGTAAATTTCCTTTTTTGTTAACTTGCTTAGAAATGAACACTTAAAAAGCATTCACACAAAAATTGTTTACAAACACAGTGTGTAACAAGGATTTTATTTTCATTCGTCTTCATGAGCATCTTGTCAAAGCAAGCAGCCCTATGCACTAGGTTATTTGAACAAAGGTGTGTTTTATTTCAATTGGACTTTCCATTTACTTTTAGAAGCATTTTGCCCATAAAAAGGAATTTTTTTTTCTGTTTTTAGCTTATGGAAATAGAAGTTCCTCTTGAAGGACACCACTTGCACCATTGTAGACAATAGAACACCCTGACTTTTCTGAACTGCATATATTTTACAAAAACTTTTTTTCTTCAATTAGCTGCATTTGAAGCTTCTAAATTAAGCAGCAGTAAACTTTTAATAGCTAGTTTAGCTTAGTAGAAAATGAATATTGCAATAAGCACTGCATGAATGCTTAAGAAAAGGTGGATGGAACTCTGAAAGCTCTGTTTACAACCAGTGGAACACCCTTCTTAGTTTGATGCATGAATGCATCAAGATAAGGGTAGATATATCCAATGAAAGAAAAATATGGAGAAATATGTAGAGGACTCTAGGAATAACAGAAAAAGGGCAAAAGACCAAAAATCAGTTGTTGTAGGCAGCCAACACGTTTTTATTTGTTGTTTAGGTCTTTGAATGTTATCTTTTTCTATCTGTACTTATCACAAAGCCTAGTTTTCAGACTAGACTAGACTAGCTTTCATAGATTTATCTTTAGAAAAACAATATTCAGCCAAGTTTCTTTTTTATCAGTGTTTTATTACTGTACATATCAGTTATTTTACCACCTACTGTACTGCAACCAGCAGCAGTTCACTTCCTACTTTAATCTCATGTCTCATGCTGACTGACTTTCCCAGAGTAGAGTGGACTGGGGTGGAATGTGTGTTGCTGGTTTTCACACGGGGTCAGAAGACCCAGCCTCCCGGGAGGGAGACGGGAGAGACAGACAGGAAAAGAGAGAGATGAGTCAAAGAGGGCAGGGACATGTGGGTAGAAAGGAAGACCGCAAAGTAAAGAGCAAGAAAAAGATTTTTGAACGTGTGAGTAATTGCAAGATCAGCCCTGTGCACGCTTAAGATCTATTCCTCTTCTAATTTGTCTCCATTTATTTTGCTTTCTCTCCTCTCTCCTACTATTATAGTACATAAAACTGAAATGTAAGCTGATACTATTTTGGCTATTCTCTTTTTTTCATTTTCATTCTTAACCTATTTGTTGTCTTAACTTTTCTGATGTTAGTGAAAAAAAACACATCACACACACACACAATCAATAATTATATGCTGCTGTTGGGGAAGATTAATAAAAGTAAGGTATGGAGACATCATTGTCTTTGCCTAGCCAGAGGAATGGGACTTTAATGAAAAGTGACATGTTTATATTTTATTCTCACACTGTACAAATAAGCTTTTACAGGCTCTGGGTCCATGGGGACTTGATCTTACCTTCTTTAACATCAGCGCCTTCTGCTTTTTGCTTCCTTTTCTCCTCGTGGCTTATAACCTTACCCAACATGCACACTTGTTTTACCTCTAGGCCAATCATTAAAGGCATGCATTTTTTTTGCCTTGGAATGAAATATAAAGCTTAAGTAGAAATTAAAAACTTTGCAGAAAATTACTAAAAACGATATCAGTTAAATTTCTAAAACATGATGCTTAGGGTTAGTAATGATGCTCAGTAAGTGAACTGTATGTGTCAGTGTTTGAATGAAATGGTGCAGGCGCTGCTGGTGCTGGGTGGCCCCAGGAACAGGCTATTCAGGATATCACCTTTCTCTATCTCTGCCTCTTTACCTCTTTCGGTTTCTTTGAGTAGAATGTTATTTCAGCAAATGTTGTACATGCAAGACGTTACATTTTTGACTCGTCTGATACATTACGCTCTACAAGTCATATATTTGTTTAAGTATTGATGCATGTGAATGTGCATTTTTAAGACTGTTGCTTCTGATAAAGTGTCTTTTGAGGGACAGATGAATAGTTGCGTTTTTTTTAATTGTATTTATTATTTTTTTGTGTCTCTACCGTCTGATTCTCATTCATTCATTCATTCATTCATTCATTCATTCATTCATTCATTCATTCATTCATGTTCTTTGTTTATTTTTATTTTTCTGCCTGACCTCTTCTGCTGCTTTTTGTTAGCAGACCACTGCATGCTTTGTTGGGCAGGGGAAGCTCTCTAATGTTTATAAAAGAAATATCTGTGGAGCAGAACACTCCCCCTAAGGTGGTACAGTATGAGATGATTATCTGGACCACACTGGATGAGGTCTGTTCACAAATGAACAACTTTTGTTGCAAGTGCTGCACTGTCTCACTCATTTTGTTTGGACATGAAGGAAAAGAAGGGTGTTCCACTGGTTGTAAACAGAACTTTCAGAGTTCCATCCATCTTTTGTTTCTTCCCATTCACATGTCTTTTAAAATGTTTGTGTTTTTTCTCCAGGCTGCAAAGCTAAAATTTTAGACCAAATATTAAAAAAAAACATGCTTGGTCGAACTGGCAGGGTCAGTCTATGCACAGTAAGAAAATGTAAGAAAATAGACTTGAAACAGACTTTATTTATTAAATTGGGTAACTTACTATGTTGTCTCAAATTATAAGCAGCACTTGTAAGGCTAGCCAGTTCTGCAGATAAAGTCTTAAAACTGAAATTAATCCAATTATTCAGGGGCATCTCCAGAAATGTTTTTCATGGGAAACCACGTTTGGACCACTGAAACTCTTGGGATGGCACCAAAATCCAGATCAGATTTTCAGGAGATTTATTATGTTGTTGTCATGTTTAGTTTTTTGGACAAATACAGCAATACGAGAGTAAGAATCACCATCAGATACACATACTGTATGTCTACTTCTGATTTTTGTTTATTGAAAAAAGTACCATCACTACTCAACTTATTTAATCATGTTCTCTCCTAAATTTATATTCATAAAAACATCATGCTTATACATCCAGCTTTTACAAAGTTGCACAACTTCATTTATAAAGCATAAAGATGCTACAAAAGAGAAACAGGTAAATTACCTATCAGCTGGTGACCTGTGAGCAAAATATGGCTCATGAACCCATTTTATTTGAATAAATTAATGAATTATTAATAATTTGAATGCAATCGAACACAGTAATCAGTTCAGTCCAGCTTAAACACCAGTACACAGAAGCAAATGAAAACTGCTGCAACTCTAAATCTATTTTGCTGTGTCATGTTGATGTGATAATTGCATCACAGTACCATTTATCCAGGTATTACTTGGAAAGAACTACATGAATAGGAGCCCCCTTTTCTCCACAGCTCATTTCAAGCCCAAACCCAGTGAGTCACACATATCCTTTGACTGAAACACAATCTCACCTCTGTCTCTCCGCATCAAGTAGCTGGCACATTTTGACTTCTCATTAAGCGTCATTATTTTTATATTCAGCTATATTAGCCTGGTCAGCACAGGGAACAAGGAAAGCAGAAAAGGATTAGAAATACTAAGGCATTTCTGAAACAACTGAATCTGTTAACAGTCCAAGACAAGCTGGAAACTTCACCATCAGACCTTTTTTAACCTGCTATCAAAAAGTGCAGCTTCTAAGTTCATGTAAATGTCTGGAAATCAGCAGTGAATGTGCAGGCCAAATATCAAGTACAGGTTCAATCGTGTGTTAAGTTATGTAGAAGACAAATCTTCAATCTCCTTTTCTCATGAAGTTTGTCAACAGCTGCAACACGTGACAGCATGAAGTATTGTCATATGTTGGGCAGAGTAGATGGAAATCTTTATTCCTTCCATTTACTTTTTAGATGACTCACACATGCAAACATCCCTGCAACAACAATCGATGGATGATGGTTTTGTATGTAGCCTGGCTGTGTTTTGTTGCTTCCTCTAGAAAATATCAGCTGTTGGGTTTTGCCCTGAATTTGTTCAGCTTCAGCTATTAAAAAGCAGAATGTCTACAAACTGTCAGATGCCTGTTATTAGATCAAACTTTTTTTTGTGAACACGTTTTTCTGGGTTCATTTAGGGACTGGAAACTCTTATTCCCGGACAATACAGTTGTTTCCATTTTCTAGATGAATTCTATCAGGATTCTGGATTGTCACGGGTAAGGCGGTTAGGCAGCAAGCAGACACGGAGACAGATATAAAGGTAAGTTAGTTTTATTTACAGGAACGGAGTTCTGTGTCAGACCTGAAGGAGGAGGGAGAGACAGGTGAGGATCGATCTGCTGAATAGATGGTGAGTATTGT
>JAVKLF010000021.1:7979505-7995644 GCA_034783495.1 Millerichthys robustus
TTACCCAGGTGTGTAAACTCAGAAGAACAGTACAAAGTGTGTAACTGGTGGAATTGTTGGGTTTTGGCTTGATGCCATATCTGTTCAGCCCCTCCATGGGACTCCATTGGTTCCTCCAGTTTGAAGAATTTACATACAAGAAGAAACGTTTTCTGCTGAAGGCCAGGAAAAGATACAGACCACAGAGCACACAAATCAGCTGCAGGAAAACAAGGACAGCAGGGAAACCATTGACGATAGTTAGAAACATTAGTTGCAAAATATGAATGTATCTGCTATTAATAACTGCCTTAAATTTATTCAAGCTTTTACTTTACCTCATCAGCTGTCCCATGACCTTTTATTACTGTCTGGTTGTTGTTGTCTCATTCCAGATGTTTTGGATCTACATTTTTACTCATGCTTCCTGTTTTGTCTCTTTTAGCCCCTACGCAGTTATTCCTCTGTCAGTGAGGATTGCTGTGTTATAGTACTTCCACCTCTTCTCTCTTTTGATTTCCATGTGGTTCAGGTCCTTTTCTCTTTTCTTTCATTACAGCACCTGGATAATGGTTTTTGACAGTCTTTTTGGTATTATTAATAATGGCTGTGATGGTTTTACAGATACACGCAACCACAAAATTTATTGTATCAGTTTCCACTTTGAAAAAAGCTGTTTCTTGTGAAAAATTCCTAATAAAACTCAGAATGAAAGGTCAGAGCATGTTATATTCTCTACAGATTGTAAATATTTTACTGTAGGTTATGTCATCATAAAAGTGAATTATTTACGTAGTAAAGGAAATCAGACTAATTCTGCTCATAAATTGAAATAGTAGTTTTTCAGAGCTGTAAAAAGATATAACAACTAAAAATAATGCAGCTTTTTAGCAGGACTTAGTATGAGTGTTTGTCCTGGTGCTAGAAATGAGAAAACTTCAAAGTACCTCTTTGAGGTGATCAACGACCTTCTCATCACACCGGCAGAGCTGTCAAAGATCCTCGTCATTATAAAACAAAACAAAAACCGAGAACAAGACTTTTGAAGCCCTGCCCTGACAAGTATAGCCCTGGTCTCTGCAACACCTCACTAATGCGTCCTCCATTTACTTCTTGACTTTTAAAAAAGGTTGTACAAAGTTACATACACCATGGGGAATTGTAAGGCAACACTAAGTTGGGTTTTTCCCGTTCCACAAGTGCTGCAATGGAACATAAAAACCCCAGACAACACACCCTTGGCATCAGAAATCTTGTTTTAAAAAGAGCAACAGAAAGGTGCATTGTGTGAGATACTCTTCAGGGAGTTAGGTCTAATAATCAGTGAGTTGGGTGGGTTTATTTTCTAAACAAGACATCAAGGGGCTGTGTATTAATCACAGCATATGTAACCCTGTCACCCCCACCACCACCACCACCACCACTACCACCAAATGGAAAAACATCATCGTGGTCAGAAAGTTTTACCTTTCCGTGACCAGCTCAGGAACTCACTTTCACCCTGCTGATATAAATGAGGCAAAGAACATGCATGAACACATACATGATTATACATTAGTGTTGTCAGAAAGCAGCAGAGTATGGTGCAGAACACAGGTAGGGCTGTTCCAGGAGGGCAGAGGATTCAAGTGTTACCAGTTCACTATAAAAGGGGCTTTGTGAAGATCCTCTTAAAGTGATATGGTATCTGTGAAAAAGGTCGAAACAATCAATCAACATCTTACCTGCTGTAGATAGCTCTTTGAATAGTCAAAGTTTGAAGATTATTAACAGGACTGTTGAGGTAGCTACAAGTCAAGTTGAGGCCAAGCCTAAAGTGTATTCCTTCCTGCAAGACTATTAACTTTCAGCTGTTATAACCATAAAGTTTTACACTTTCATCAATTTTGGAACAATATTGCAATATTTCTGCAAATAAAATTCTATCAAAATAATTTTGTGGTGCAAAATTGACAGAGACGTAAGGGTTTATAATGTTCACATAAATTGGCCAGACTCAAAAATGCCAATAACTTGCCAGTCCAGTCAGAACTAATCTCTATTTTTTCAATTTGAGGTCATGCAAAGAGCTAAAGCAGCGTCTTAGAATAAACATATCGACTGACAGTTTTTGATTCTTTCTTTTGTATTTGGTTCTGCTGCCACGTAGTATGATGCTATTTTTCGAGCTGATTTGAGTCTTCTTAATATTGTTCATTGTTAAGTAGTGACATTTCCTCTGTGATGCAGCCAAACATCTTCTTTGCCCACAGCCTGGCTGGCCACAGGCTCCACTGCTCCACAAGAGGCCTGCAATTATAACTTACTTCAAAGGTGCCAGTCCCTCAAAGACAGCATTCATGCATTTATTTTGGCAAATCCCCATTCACTGCCCTCTCTTTTTCTTGCATCCTCACCTTTCCACTTCCCACCCCTCTTTTGCCCTTCTTCCTCTTTTCCCACCAACCCTCAAGCTTGTTTAGATGAGCGATTAAGCAGAGAAACAAGTGCAAATAGAGTTTGATTTGGCCCGCACTAATATTGACACAAAGTGCACAGAAATATTCCCTCTGCAGTTTTTCCTTCACCTAAATTTGGCTGCGGTGGATGTTGGCAAAGATGAGGGGAGGTGTAGGTCTGGTGTCCCAAAACAGGGAAGCTTCAGTCCTGGGCAAAAAGGATCATCCACTACCTCCTCTCACCCCCACCTCCTGCAGCTGATCCTGAAATAAAACCCAAGAAGTGGGGGAAGAGACAACATGTTTAACCTCAGGCCATCTGCTCTGCCGAGCTATTAGATGTTCAATTAATATGGTAAGCTGATAGTACGCATGTCAACAGAGCATGGCATCTCCATTCATCAGGTTTTGCAAGTTTCCAGCTTCCTTTTAGCTGATTTTTTCCTTGTAAATAATAAATTTAAAGGAATGTGGATTCACTGGACTAAATTCTTTCTGTAAAGGTTCATTTGATTTTGACAAAGCTGTGTATGTTCAAAAAACATGACTTCCAAAAATTTATCACTGCCTGAAAGCTTTAGTGGCTTATATTAAAATTTGACTGGGGAACAATTGGGCTATTTTATTCATAAATTTCTCTTTTTATATGGAGAGGGCATCAATGTGTGTAAAAGTGATCGCATTTCAGAGAACTTCAGTTATGGACCTTCTGCATAAAGGGATGTGGCTTTGTTATTGCCTGATGAAATGATGGTTCTGTGCATGATTGTGAGAATAAAAACATGCTCGTTTGTCTGTTTTTGAGTATAGTTCGGCACTTAGTGGTGAGTGTTGGAGTGCCTGTAAATGCTTGTTGTTAAAGTGAACCAGACACTTCAGTCCCTCTAGACCAGAGCCCTACCATCACACCCCTTGGAATCTGAAACCTAATTCTGGAGGTTGGGCAGCCAGAGTGATTATGAGGACCCACCACGCTGACGGTGTTACAGTTTGGCTCAAGTGTCCCATTCGTTATACCACAGACTGGCCGCAGCCCACTCTGCCCTGGACTGACACTCTGTTCGCAGCACCATCTATTGGGCAGAGTCAGGTGGCCCAGGGACCACTCCATAAGAGCCTATAAAGCTCCTATGGGTGAAATTTATCCATCCATCTACTGAGGCTCCTCTAACTTGTTAAAAATCACAACGCTGCTAAATCATCAGACTGTCACACTCTTCACCCATGCACCTGTTAGGACTTGTACCCCTGAAAAACAATAACTGCCAGTTGATGGACATGGTGCAAAGTCTACAGAGTTAATATTTTCAAGCAGCAGACAGAGAAGAATCAAACAAGAAGTGCCAGCAAATGTCCGCCACACTCACACACACTCCGTCTTGGCGCGACTGCAGTAGTGGTTATGGATTCAAACCACAGTGAGAGGCTCCACATAAAGGCAGCTCTGTTAAAGTACGCTGCACTCCAAATGCCATCTAGCTCAGCCACAAAGTCTCACAAGAGACAGAAGACGTGATGGAGAGGGACAGAGCCTGAATGTGATGACAGCTGTTGACTTTAAAAGTGTAACTTTCTGTTGTTTACTTGGAAATT
Source organism: Millerichthys robustus (assembly GCA_034783495.1). Taxonomy (NCBI): domain Eukaryota; kingdom Metazoa; phylum Chordata; class Actinopteri; order Cyprinodontiformes; family Rivulidae; genus Millerichthys; species Millerichthys robustus. The sequence continues at coordinate 7,983,516 of JAVKLF010000021.1, forward strand.
AAGTCATAAACAGTCCGTTATAATTTCTGGACTTCACAATCCATTTCATTCTCAGCAAAGTGCCATCCTGAATCCGTTTTGTTTATCCAAACCTTTGCCTGCTCCATTTCTGACAGGTTTCTGAAATGCATGCTTGTGTATTTGACACACCATGTGGTGCAGGTCATAAATAATGCATTCACTTCACTTGCAGTCCTGTCATTGAGCTTGCATTCTGGCTGACATTTAAGAAACACTCAAGATGAAATAGTAATGTAGCTAAAGTGTCTAAATCTCTTCTCCATATTATTGAAAAACCTTTCCCTTTTTTATTGTATTACTGTCGTTATCATTTATTAACAAGTTCAAGAAAAGGAAGGACTTTGAATCAGTTAAATCAAACCCAAATAATTAAAAAGCCCCTGATTATTGTTTGTTTAGAAGCAATAGTTTAAAGACTGCAGTATAATGAAACTTAAAGCTATGCTGGCATTTAAATAGACAGTATAAAGATAGACACAGCTCATTTACTGAAAATAGGGGAGAAATTCCCAACAAAGCTTTCATTCCCTGAATTCAGAGAAAAAAAATTAGTCTTAATAATGCCAGTTAGGGGCTTGTTTAGAAAGATACCCCATAAAGGCTGATGTAGTATGACTTTCTTAGGGCATTGTACTGTATTCATTGTGTGTGTGTATTTATTGTAACACAGAAGAACATTCTAAACCTGCCTCACAGCTTCTTTGTACCAAATACTATGATGCAGAAAAAAACAGAGAGGAACTTGTTTAAGAAAAAATGTCTACAATTCTTATAATAATAATATTACATTTGACTCTTTATCCTCTCTGGGTCAAAAAGGGAACAAAAGACTTTGCTTCTACAGCAGATGACCTTTAACCCCCTCACACCCGTCCGTCACAGTCATGCCTTGAGGCAGCATTGTTAATGGTTCTCCTCTCTGGTATGCAGAGCACGAGCAAAGAGAATCCTGCCAACACTGTATGAAAAAAATAAACTCTGGCCTTAGTATGTGTCAGGCCATGCAAACACCTAGGTGGTCCAGAAAAAGTTTGGGGAGAGACAGAAACAGAAAAACACCAGAGTACATGGGAGGACAGGAGTTATGTGGGAGGGGAAATGTTTGGTTGTCTGTGTCAACAATAAGGAAATAATTGCCCTCTGTAGCCCATGGGCTAGTTGTGATGGGCCTTGGGGGACTCCGCTTAGACTGGGTGGGGCATGGCCCTGGTATTATACACAATTAAGGCAACAAGAAGGTCAAATGGGGAGGCAGGGGTGGTCCCAGCCCTGTCAGTCATGAAAAGGAGGTCTTTGTGTTCCGGGTTAACCTTAGGCTCTGAACCAGGACTCTGTCTGCAGATGAAAGCTTAATGTACCTATCTAGCTGATATAAAACCCAACAGCTGGTGTAATTTACAGAGTGGGAGAACATTGTGGTAGGTTAATCATAGACTAAGATTGTTACCTGGTGAATATATGTTAAGAACAGGACTGAAAAGTTAAAATTCTTCATGTAACTATTTTCCTCTGATCTTCTTTTCTACTTCTACTCAGCCTCAATTAATCACAAACATGTTTCCCTCTTTAGATCTGTGAAATCCACTAAACCATGCTCAACATGTTCCCAAGTCTGCGATCAGACTCTGGACAGTATCAATAGCCAGACTTCATGGTGGCAAGCCCACCAGCCCCTTCTGCCTGACTTGACCCCCTCCTTGACCTTCCCTAATGTGATAAACATTCCCAATCAATGGAGGAAACAGAATGGAAGTGGCTGGGGATGTGAACATGACCTCACTGGTCAGCTTCAAAAGGGCTCTAATTCTCTGTTTACACCTAATCCTCACCTTTTCTTCTGATTGGTTAGACTCAGCCCAAGAAAGGAGGGAAGTCAACAGGTTCAAACTTGAGAAAGTTGCAAAATTGAACCCACTTGTTATGTTTTTTCACTGAAAAGTGACACAAGCTGTCAGTTTGCTGAGACAGTTTCACATATTAGTGCAAATCATCTTTTTTTAAACATAGATCTGACTCAGTATTTGTTTTTAGGAAACATCTATGTGTATGTAGTTTATGTAAATGAGTACTATAAAAGTATTTTTGCATTTTCTTTTGTAATTTATTACCTACAGACATAAATGTAAAAACATATACACTAAGAGTTTCTACATTGTATACGTATTACATGACTGACATGACAGAACTCAAAGTTCAGTCATGTCAGTCATTCAGACCAAGATTGTATGGCTGAGGTAGACTTGAAGTCTCTTCATTGCCTCCACTCATCACCAGCTTTGCACTGACATGTGTGTCAGAGGACAGAGACTGACACCATGCAGATGAAATTTTACAACTCTGTGTATATCTTCAAACAGACTATAGTCTGTGTCACTTTCTCTGAGAAGGGGGGCCGGGGAAGACTCCCACGTTCCTCATGAATTACTTCGTGTAACAGGAGAAGTAAAAAAAGGAGAGAGTAAAGCATCTGCTCTCTGAAGTTTTAAGAGTTACTTGTTCAACTCTTTATGTCTACTGATTTTTCTGTGAGAGGAAGTCCTGGTGTAATCTAATGTCACAACAATCTATGAAGCACAGCCTATCTCCTGTCTGTATTCTTTTAAACAGATTGATGACTTTTCTGACTTTTTCTTTACATGTAGATTTTACATCACATCAATTCCAAATAAATGCTTCATAGTTCCGATGTTATTATAAATAATTAATTTTACAAGGTTGTGTAGTTAGCTGTATAATTATCACCAAAATGTTCATTTTTTTTTCTTCTATGACATCAATACATGAGATAATAATGAAATAGAAGAATTTTAATGTTTTAGTGTAACAGTAAGTAATTTTGTTTTAATCGAGGTTTTAATATTTGTGCATTTTACAAGACAACATGAAAGGTCTAGTTTCTTCATCTTTTACCAACAGCCTGACAGACACACTGACTGCAGGAATTCACAGATAGTTGTAACAATATATGTGTCAAAGCTCTCCCTTCACTGAACCCTCCACTTGCAGTTCAGTACATGATCAAACAAGACATGACAGGAGAGTGGGACTGCATTAAAATGTGTGCTAGTTGGGGGCTATTTAAAATGTGTCATCTCTGCAAATGAAAAGGAGATGGGGGATTGTATCGGTTTCTCTGAACCCCTTCCCTCCCCGGCCCCTGGGGAGCAGGCAGGTCTGCTGCTTAGTGGGGCTCAAGTTTTGTCATTGGGCATCAATCTCTCTTGTCTGTCAACCCCGTAACTTCCAACCCCTGACCCTGGCCCACCCTCTGATGGCCTGAGTTACAAGGACTCCTGGATGGAGAACTGCCTTCAGTGAGGTCCAGCTGAGAGACGATGGAGACAGTAATCTGGCCTGTGATGCCACTGTGTCTCAAAACTATGGAGCTCATGTTGCTCTGGCCTGGCCTGAAATTTAAGCAGAGTATTTTTTGTTGTCCTATCTTTTTTCTTTGATCTTCCCTGATGTTTTCTTTCTGCTGTTTTTTTTTTTTTTTTACCTCTGTCCTGATAATAATACACGCTTCTCTACTATCTCCTATCGTGTGGTTGCATCAGTCCATTCACCTTTCTTCTCTCCTGAAGGTAGAGTGTTTTAATCCATCTCTCTTTCTTTTGGCAGCTAAACAGTCTGTCACTGAGTAACTTCTGGAGTGAAGAATAGTGTTGTCACTAAACAAAGAGGGTTGCCTGCTCTACACATTTGCTGAGTCTTGTCTAAGAGCTCAGTGTCTTGGATCCTTGAGTCATGGCTGTGATGTGACTGTGTGGGAGAAAGACAAACTGGAGGGAACATGACAAACCACTTGTGGCATGGTTGTCTTGCTAAATCTCCTTGAACTATTAATCCTGCCGAAGCTGTGCTTGGCACTATCCAACCTCAAAGCCCCTCTGTCACCTGGCAGCAGAGGTCAACAATTCACACAGCATCCATTTTCCACGAGTTGCTGCATTCATCTTTTTTCTTTCATCCAGCACTTTTTGGGGAGTCAGCAAGTAGACTAGTTTTTTTTTTTTTTGGTGTAGGGTAGGACGGCAAATAGAAGACAGGCAGGGGTTACAGAGGTGAGATGGTGTGAGGTATTGAGGCACCCCAGCTGCAGTTCTCCTCAAGCTTCTCTCCTTTATCTATGTCAATCTCATTTTTCCTTCTCACCATCTTTCTCCATCACTCTATGTCTCTTGTCCATCAGCATCCTGCAGGTTCCTGATTAAAGAGAATATTTTTAATGCCCCTGTCTACCAGCAACCCCCTGCTTCTTTCACTCTGTCTTCTTCTGTCCTCTCTTTCATTTCTCCTCCTGTCCCGTGTGAAGGTGCCTGGCTCACTTCCATCAGCTTGTCTTTGGAATCTGTGAACTGAGTCCCGGTATGCACTTGGCATGCTCAAACTAAATGCTTCTCCTTTACTTCTCCTTTTCCTTTATCCCCCTTTTGGATTTGTCATGAACATGGCTTTCCCACAAAACAGGTGGGAAGCTGTGGAACTTGTGAGCCCTGACTGACTAGAGAAAAAAAAAATAGAAAAATATATATATTTTTTCCCTTTCATCTACAATTCCTTTTGTTCCTTGGTAAAATTTTGACTTAGATCCAAAGCTCATTGATGGCTATTCTCTTTGGAACAATACACCTGGCCAACCCAAGTTCTTGTTCCAGCAAAGCAATGATCAGTGAGATGCTGCTGACATCAGCACCATTATAGCACTCAGTTAAAGACGTATATCAAAGCCAAAGTGAACCTGTATGGTGGCCCTTTTCTTTGACAAACAGTGCTCTGAAGCAGGAGGCCTCACCCTCATGCAAAGACCAACCACCAACATTGGATCATCAGGGAAGCTTTGATGCTTCATTCAGTTGATGGCTCATTGTCACCGCTTCTTATTCAAGAGCACCAGGATGGAACCGGGTAGATCTTCCCTGATGTGTTGATGAAAACATCTTATTTTGAGGAAATTTTGAATGGGATTACTACAGTAGAACAGCTGAACCATATAGCTTATTATTATAGTAATTTAGCCACGAGGACACTTTCAATGTGGACGTTTGGAAAACTTGACAACAGAGATAGAATTTTCACTCAACTCAGCACTATCATCTGTAATGACTTTTTCATTCTTACTGAAAATCTGTTAAGGAAAGCTGTGTCCAGACTTATAAAGATCCACAGATATTTTTAAGGAAAAAAAACCTCTATGTGAAAAGAACAAATAATTAGATGATAAGAACATCAAAATTAACAACATGTCAAAATAGAAGGGTAGAGGATCCTGACCATGGCTTACAAAACTCATGGCTTCATTATTTAGGTGTTTCTAGAACAGAAAGCAATAGTGAGCATACATAATTCTTTTCCCCAAATCTGTCAAATGCACACAGATGCATATAAAAAATACACTTTGGACAGTAAACCTTAAAGTCTCCATTTTTATCACTAGAATTGATGTTTATGTGTATCTAAGAGGTGCAAATGCACCAGAAATGTTTAATTTTGCTAAATTTTAATGTGGAAAGAGCCTGAGAAAGATAACACAAGCTGGGGATGAAGAACCCAACATAGGAACACAGAAGCCATCAATAGCTAAGACAAGTTGGCACCATCACATTGAGAGCAGTCAAGCATGTTCTTCCCTCTGTCTAAATGAATCCTCAGACACCAGCCAGCATGTCCCCTGGGTGCCTCCTCACCTCTGTGGCTGTGGGTGAAGGAAGGTTTGCAGGGGACAGAGTCTTTCTTCATCACCTCAATGCTAGAACAGAACTGGCGCCTGGAATGAGCATGCCCGGCCAAGTCCATTGCTGAGCCAAAGCCCTGAGCAGAGCAGCTAGGGGGCTCTGGACCCACTGGTTGGTGTACAGAGGACGGCTCTCCGGGAGATAAACCTGCACAGGCAAACATATGGAGATCAATGAAAAGGTGTCTGTTTCTGCACAGACAAGATCACATACATGCACAGGTATGTAAAAACACATCATACACATAGCAGTGTTTCCTAAATTAGTCTTTGCAGAGAAAATTGCTGTTTGGAAATAATAACAATAATAATAGAGGTTGTAATGTTTGCTCTCATGTTAGTTTTTCTGAGAATAGAATGGAGCTCAAGAGATGGTAAGGAGAGGAGATGAGGTTGGCGGTCTAACCTGGTGTCTTTGATGCACAGTTGTTTCGTTGCCCACCCTCTCCTCTCCCTGCAACCCTGTGGTTTGGCTCTGGCTCCACAACTCTCTTCGTAGTCCTCTGGCCCAACTCCTTCACCGCAGGTGAACTTCTTTAGCATGTATCAATATTAGCTTAGGTTTATTTCAAGAAGTACATATGGATAAACTCCCTGTGGAGATTACAGAGCTGACACAAAATAATGAGGAAGAATCTAAGGAACCACGGAGAAACCTTCAATGAATATTTATTATTTGCATAACAAACACACAAGGTGATTTAACTCAGAAATAATGTGGGCAGCTAAATCTGGGTATAGTCACATGGTGTCCTGGCTAACCTCAACCCAGCAGAGCCTGCGATAAAAACAGGAGTCAGTTTGCTTTCAGATGATGAGAGTTACTAAAACAGCCGAAACAGAATAAAGTTCTTCCATTCAGGGATGATCTTTGATAAAAGGCTTCATGTCTGGCTCAGCACTAACAACTAAATTAAATTTGGCATTTCTCATCTGGACAGAATTAACTGGGACTCTTGCCTAGGTGAACAGGTCATTCATAGTGCATCAAAGCCCCCAATTTTTTCTTACTCATTCTCTTTTTGCTGGTTCAAGGAAAATCCAGCCAGCCAGCCATTATCTTTTACCCGCTACTTCCTTTCAAGGTCATAGGGGTCACTGGTGTCCATATGGTGCACAGTCAGTGAGCGAGGGGTGGAGTACACTCTGGACAAGTCACAAGTCCATCACAAGGCTTCATGGAAAATGAGATGTGAAGATAAGAATGTGCTATGTTGAGGATTAAGTGTATTTCCATGACTTCTGAACAATTCCCAGGTGGGACATCCTTTGGGTGGGCTGCAACTTTGAGCACGACTTTCTGAGTGTTTTGTAGCTGTCAGAGATTAGTCACACAGTCTTAAGCAAGGTTGATGCATTACTTGTGTCTATATGTGAGGGACATGAGGTTCATTTTATTCAAGTAGACAAAGCAACTGTTTTTTTTTTTCAGTCGTGTTTTAGATTATATGCAAGGGGATTTTATTCAATTGAGCTTCTAAAAACTCTTGAGTTAAGGAAATTTCCTCATCAGCTCAGTGTTTTAGTTTGATGATGACCTTGTAACCCTCTCCAGATCATTGGCTAGCAACTATTTATTTTACAAGATTATTGCAGATGTCATGACTTTGATATTTGGTATGAACAAACTACATAATTTTATGAAGCTACAATGGCTGAAAGTTATTAAATCAAGTGAGTTATAGCAACAGTACCTGATTTACATTTATCCCCTAAATTCATGTAGAAGCATTTAAATGGATTTAGTTTTTCAGAATGTTTTAATCTCCTCAACATAAAATTTTAGAACTAAAACGGTAGTATTTATTACAACTATGTAGCCCTGGGTTTGCTAAGCCTGGCCATACCTAAGAAGATAAGCAAAAGAGATACTTAATTTAGGTTGAAATAAATGTGCCTGCAGCATTTAATAGACTATGATTTAGTGATATCAAATCATCAGTATAATAATTAAATCCATATCAATATTTACATCCTAAAGAAGATGATACTATAACTAAATTCCTGGTTATTCCTCAGTCTTGCCTGGATATGTTTGTCATGATACCAAATACAGCAACCCATATACTCTTGTTGGTTGTACTTTTGATGTGTTTTAAACAATGTCACCTTCATTTAATTAGTAACTGAGTAAAATACCTGACAGCCACAGAATACAAATCTGAAACAGGAGATGGAGAGATTTCTGTGGATGGCTGAATGTCTATAGTGTTTTATTAAAGAGCAGTTGCTGCACAGGTCCCCAACTTTCCTCAGCTGCTATTCAAGATGAGTGGAAAATCCATAAGCAAAATTTGGAAACTACAACCACAAACTGCAAATGCAGAAGGACATTTATTCATGGAGTTTCATCGACACACACACTTATACTGTACATGGGGTGGGGGTGATGGAGGAGCAGCAGTGGCAGTAGCAGTAAATTGGTACAGGCATCTGTCAAAAGCCACATGAGTCACCCACTGGAAAACGCACAGCTCTCCAAAGCCAGAGTAGATATCCATCAAGGGTTACAGCAGCCAGCCCAAGCTCCTGCAAAACCCCAGTTAGCTATACACATACACAATTATGTCACTTACACAAACACCAGATTGCACACATGACAACACATATCCCTTTATGTACACACCGGCAGAAAGGGGGAATCTTGTGGTGTCCTTGGTAAGATGGTGGAAGGATAAAAAGAAGTATGCTTTCAGGAGAGTCTGTGAGGTTTGGAGAGTGATATGTAACCACTGCAGAGCCTTCGGAGGTTCTCATATTGAATTAACTTTAGATGTGAGGTCACCTGAAAATGGAAACAATGATTAAGGAATCAACTTCAAACAAATCTCCTGTTCTTTTGTACTTATGCAAACGTCAGTCACTAACAGAGATGACAAGCAAGACATTCTCCACACCTGTAATAACTATGTGTCGAAATTTGTGCTGACCAGAGATACTCAAGTCAGACACTTTAGTCACTTTTCTGTGTTTGGCATGAAAGTCAAGTCAGTAGAAAGTTTTATCTTTGTTCTCTTTGCTATTTATTTGAACACTCTCGATAAAAAAATAAATAAGCATATCCAATCCAAATCAAATTGATAAAATCAATTTTTATCATAATTTTTGGTAGTACCTCCAGAACATGAATGCTTGGCTGAGGCTGGTCCAGATTAAAAAATAAGTTTTTCTCAATACTATCTGTTACAAGTGTCATTATGAACATTATAAATGTATAGTTCTGTGTGGTCAGGCAGGACAACTCTGCACAGATTCCTGAAACAACACACATTCTAGTGGGGGGCAGCAGCTGGAGCCCACTCCTCACAAATGACCTCCTCATGGTCAGCAGGTCAGATCTTGATAATCCTGTCTCACAACCGCATAGTGTGCATACGTTTTCCCTCTCCTTATGCCAGAGGTTAAAATTGTCCGAGTGTTTGAAGTCTTGTCTTTTTGTGTTGGAATTTCTTTGAATTTGAATGTCCATCACCACCATAACAAAAGTGTTTTCAGAATTTTCTACAACAAAGGTATTATTTTACAGATGGCTTCCTATGTCTCATTTCTTCTGCTGTACATGCTACAGCTTTTATGTGAAAATGTAAGCAGGAATGAATGTGCAATTTGTCTGAAATGGGTTCAGTAGGCCCACACCTGCAGGAGATCTGCAGAGAGCATCACTGTCACGTGGAGAAGACAGAAGAGATGAAACAGAGAGCAGAGGGCCTTACTCCGCCCCCGAACATTGTTATTTCAAGCTTTTCTCATCATATTGAGGACGAGGGGAACAATGCACAGACAAGCTCACTTGGAGAACTCACAAAGAGCAGCACAGTCAGTTCTTTTTGAAAACAGAAGAAAGAGAAAAATCAAAGAGTCAAAAAGCATAAAGGAGTGGGGAAGGGGTGAGCGATATTGAGGGCAGGGAGATAAACCTTACATGGAGGCTTTATTGTCTTTCTAGGAATTTTACACAAGTGGGATCTAGAAAATGCATAAACATGATATTTTTTCAACTGTTTTTTTATATATATATTAGCCAGCTCTGTTTCAAAGAGCACAAGACATAAAGTAGTACAAAGAACAGCAAAGTCACATGTGTATTTATACCACGGTGTAATCATTGTGTGTGTGTGCATGCGTGCGTGCGTGCGTGTGTGTGTGTTGCTTGTTTGCGTGAGTAAATTCCTTGCACATGCATGTGTGCTAGTGACACTTTTCAGCAATGAGACCACCAGGACATGAGACTAAACCGACATGACCCAGGACTTGACCCTGCAAGACACCAGTGAAGATGAGTGAGTGTTCAGCCAGAAAAACATAAACCACGTCAGCTTATTGAAATAATTTTAACTCTTTAAGTGAATCATATTTAAATAGTGACTTAATGTTTCAAATTATTTGCTCTTGTATTCATTTGTCTTTTTAAGTCCATCTAATTGTAAGTCACATTTTGTTTTTGCTTCACAAAACAGACCTTTCAAATGCTCAAATGGTAAATTTTGACAGCTTTCACATAAAAAGAATGGGAAACAGTTTAGAACATCCCCAGGCATTTGAGCTCCAAACTACAAGAAGGAACATGATATCGATGAGCATTTTCCTTTTAAGAACAATCCAGTGCTGATGCATGAAGATAATTCTGCTCTTACAACAGCACGGTCTTGTGTACGTAGTTATTCTCCAATTGTAAGGTCTTCTTCTCACTCAGGTTTTTCTCCAAGAAATATTTGTTAAAATGTTTGAATTATAACTTGAAAAACCTTCAGGAGGCAAGAGATTTTGGACCAAAGCCCAAGGCCTTGCCTAGTTTAGGTATTTAACCCCCTCTACAGGAGAGCAGGGCAGCTTCTCAAACCTTTGATGCAGATGTTATCTGTCCAACAAGCACATGATTGTGTTTGAGAGCTGCAGAATACTGTTTACATGAAAAACCACCGGCCACATATTAATGTTAAATCTTCCCTTCAACTAACAGAAATGTTCTCTTTTTGTGAGGAGTTAAAACTCAAAGAAGGTATACTGAATAAATCCTGTATTTTTTTTTCTTCAACAGTTGCTTCTTTTCAGCCTTGTTATTTTTGATTATTTGGGCAGTAACATTGGGTCAGCAAGCCAATCTAACAGCTTCATCAGCTGAAGGGCTGGTAGTTACAGAGTAAAGCTTTATGACTCAGGTGCATCCCACCCACAAACACACAGCTGATGAGAGCCTGTTTGTCTGGCCTGGGTGGGCGGCCTCTGGGACGTAACAGTTCAGCTTCAGGACGCAACGATCGTCCTGCAATTAAAGACGCTTGAAACTCTGATCCTTATTTCGTCTCCGGCTGATGACTTTTATTGCACCTTTATCTTTCATGCTTCCAGACATCTATACAGCTGTCTTAAAGGCAAGAGACAGCTGAGATGTTTGTGCTTGACTTTAGAGAAATAATGTAACTGAAAGAAAGACAACAACAGCCTCACTGACAAGCTTGAGAATATTACTGTATTTCCCTATACATGAAAATCTTCACCAAAGATTAAAAAGAAAGTGCTGGAAAGCACATAAATCGTTCTCCATTGTATATTTATTTTTTGACATGCTGCAGGTCAGTATTTCAGTGACACGCTCACCTGTCTCCTCATGCCTCGCATGCTAGCTAATGTCTACAGACGTTTAAAGATAGCACGGCCTAGGGTGAGCAGACAGTCAGGCAGGCAGGTACAGGGAGGCCACTCACCCACACTGGAGCGAGAAGGGAGTCTTGCTTGTGCTGGTACAACAAATATTGATACTGTCTTTTTGGGCATTGTGGTGTGTTTTCATGATGTTGATGATGAGATTTGGGAAAAGGAGGGTGGAATATGTTTACATAGCTTCGATTTCTGATGCTTGCACTCCTTACTTTGGAAACTTGATACCTTCCTCCAGGATACCAGTATGGCCAGTCTAGCTTCCACTAACAGTGCTGCTTTACAGTCAAACACTCAGAGAGGATCTCCTTCAGGCATATATAGATTTTATATGTTTACACTGGGAAGATAGAAATCATTTGGCTGTCACTGAAGACTGCATGTGCACAAACTGACTGTAAAGAAAAGTGTACAGTCTTGTCTATGTGAGGGTCAAAGTGTAGTATTACACAGAATAGAAAGAACGGGCACTTTCATTGTCATCATGAAAACGATTTTACATCAATAACTTGTAAAATAACTGTAACAATGCTCTTATATCCATTCAAAAAAATAAAAACTTTTTTTTATTTTTTTGTCTGACATGTAAGTCAAGACCTATTTTTTTTCAAAAGGCTAAAGAATTTACAGTTTACAATATTTTATCTGTAACTTTTAGTCAATTCACATTTTTTATACACTAAAATCTTGCCAGTTTTTGTCTACTGCTCATTAGA
>JAVKLF010000021.1:8033831-8046622 GCA_034783495.1 Millerichthys robustus
ATTAAATTTTCTGTTTCAAGACCATTAAATCATTTGAACATAAGTAGAAATAAGATAAATAAAAGTATCCAAAAAAAGTTTTAAGAAAATTTTTAAGCTACTATATCCTCAGCTGCCCATATCCAGCTCATACCACTTGCATTTCATTAATAATAAGCATACCTGCTTCCCCTTACTCATTGTCTATAACAGCACACATACCCCATGTTTTTCACACTTTATAAAAACCTTTACTTAGCTTTTCATGCACCTATTCTTGCCCTTGATTCCTGTCAGTTTTATTATAACATTTCAAGATTTCAGCCTCATCTACCCCACTTGCCTATGTTTGGTTCCATACTTCCACCATCATCTCGTGAAATGATCTTAGCACCCATGGTTGGTTATTTCTTTCTTACCAGAGGTGAAAGAATGGCGCTTCCGTGAAAGTAGATGAGAGAGCGAGCCGCCTTCAGGGAACACAAAGGCTCACATGTTTTCCTCTTGAGTTTCCCCTCCTCCTGCAGTATGGCCAAACTCCGCAGACAGAACTCCTCGTAGCTCTCCATCCCCAAACACCCACACATCCGCTCTCTGGGCAGGAAACACACACCATGTAGCCTCGTCGCCAAGCTGTTCAGATCAAATAGAGAATTAGATTACAACTCCATGACAATGTGACTACAACAGAAAAGCATCTGGGAACAATAGGGTAAAAACAGGATGAAACACCTAAAACAGGGGTTTTAAATACACTTACACAAGCAGGCTAAAATTCATAGCTTGGTTCTTAGGCAAGGGCCCATCTTGGTCAATATTTATTTAAAAATATACAATAAATTAATCTTGTTTTAGGGGGGTGTATTCCAATTATAGGGGCATCACTCTCCTTAGCCTCTCCAGTAAGGTCTATTCAGGGGTGCTGAAGAAGAGAGTCTGATGGATGATTGATCCTCAGATTCAGGGGGAACAATGTGGGTTCCGTCCTGGCTGTGGAACACTGGACCAGCTCTTTACCCTCACTAGGGTGCTTGAGGGGGCATGGGAGTTTTTGCATCCTGTCGACATGTGTTTTGTGAATTTGAAGAAGGCATTCAATTGTGTCCCTGAAGGTACACTGTGGGGGATGCTCTTTGAGTATGGGGTTGTAGGTCCATTGTTACGGGTCATTCAGTCCTTATACAAGCAGTGGAAGAGTTTGGTTCTCATTGCAGGCAGTAAGTTGGACCACTTCAAGGTGGGGGTGTGTTTTGTCAATGATTCTGTTCATAACTCTTATGGACAGAATTTCTCGGTACAACCAGGGGGCGGTAGGAGTCCGGTTTGGTGGCCTCATGATTCTATCCCTGCTATTTGCATTGATGTGGTGCTCATTGTGCTGTGATGGATGAATCTTGTTTTATGTAGTATGACAAATTATTCATACAACACAAAAATGACCTTTTGACTCACAGATTGGTGGGCCAGACTGAACACATTTAAGATTTCACGGGAGCAGAAAAATGTAAGCTTGAGCTAGATTTGGCCCGCAAGCCTTGATTTGACACGACCTACAATAAAATAAGATCTGTCTGTCCTTATGTTTTATCATACTCATCGCATTCTTCTCATTCCTTTTTGTTGGTTGATGATTCATTTCATTTCCCCAAGCCTCATGTAAAAGCAGATGGGATTGTGTGTCTAATCAATACAGTTTTTATTTTCTGAAATGTCTGCCAGCAGTCAATCTTCAAGGCAAGTAATGTCACAGAGTGTTATTCTGGGTTCAAAGCTGTACTGTGGATTAAATCTAACAATGAAAATGCATTAGCAGTTCTGTTTAGTGCTGCTGTAGTGTAGCCTAACTCCCCACAGCTGCCTGGTATGCGGAGGTACAGCACAGCACGGCACGGCACGGGTGAGAATGGTTTTAATTTTGTCTCTCTTTAACACAAACCAAGCTTAATGTTGTTAAGATGGTATTTAAGCAACGTGTGCTGTATTTTCAGGAGCGACACAAACCCCTCAGCACAACGTGCAGTGAAGAATGAGAGCAGATAAGCGCGTGTGTGTTCATACCTGCAGTTTTGATGAAAAATAAAAATGTCTTCGGTCTTGTTTCCTTTCTCTCGACAAGTGTTGACGTCACCGACTAGCTCAAAGCGGCGACTTTACCGGCGAATCTGCTCGTTTCTCGGCTCTCAATCTCGGTTTGACCATCATGATGACCACCACCTTCAACATTGTACAGCTTTTCCGGGCTCCAACAGCGCCTCCTAGCAACACGAGCACGCGGGAAGATCACGTTCCGTTACGGCGCACGCGACCTTGCCTTTTTAGTAGGTTCCTTGACATTTTTTGTGCGTTCACACATTGTGCGCAAGAGCTGAACATTAAAGCTTTCTAATTTGAATTTACGCCAGTCTTGGGGATTAGTTAAAAATCTCCCTTTTATCTCATTCTATAACACAGTTCATAAAGCAAATATTTAGGGGAGAAAGTAGAACTTCCATTAAACTCTTGTGTGGCATGAAATAATAGAGAATATTCCATAAAATTAAGTTGCATGCCAATATGTTACCATAATTATACCAGGAAGCGTCAAAGCTCCAGCCCATTGGTGGGGGCTCCATTGTTAGTTTACACATCGTTGGTTTGTTTGTGCTGGGTTTTCTGTTGAGAGTCCCAAACATCTGCTGACTCTATAAACCTTGAGATTTATTGAAAGTCATTGATTTTAGTTCTGTCTGTGTGTAAAGCCTTTAAAAGGTCCTGGTAGAATTATCTGGATGTACTATGTAGGCTAATAAGTATCCCTGGTTGCAGTACATGTTCGCCGTACTCAGCACTTGAAATGTGTTCAGATAGGCTATTCTTGTCTTTTTTTTATTATTATTTTTAGCCTAAACTTCTGTTTTTAAGAAAACTGGGCTCTTCTAGAACACTTTCTACATAAAGCAATACAACTTTCAACCTTACAGGATTTTCATTAAGAATAAAATTATCCATCTGTTACCCGCTTCTTCCTTTCAGGGTCACGGGGGTCACTGGTGCCCATATCCAGCTGTCACAGTGCCAGGGGCGGGGTACACCCTGGACAGGTCGCAAGTCCATCCCAGGGAATACAATTATTTTAAACAAAAAAACAAGTAGCTAAGCAAAATTCTCAGTGTGAAGTTTATATTTTTTATTTGTTTACTTTAGTATAATAAACATTTTTAAAACACTGATGAATATATATAGTTCCAGTTTCACAACTCATCCCTTTTCTGTCCAGTTGAACCTGCCTTTACAGGCTGAGCAATGCGAACATTTTCCTTGTTATCCCGAAGTAAAGCATCAATGTCAGTTTCAGTAAAGATGCCTTTGGAATCCTGTCACAGAAATGATACAGTTAGAGTGGCTTAGTCAGATTGAAATATCCATGTTTATATATGAAAGGCTTACTTGAAAAGCCTTGCGTTTGACTCCAACACATGCATGCGACACCTCATAACACAAGTGTATGCTCAAATTATTTGGTTCATTCTTCATCAAAGCAGTACGAAATTGGCCCTGGTGAGAATCTGGAATGTGTATTTGTGAATGTTAATGAATAGAGTAAAAAAAACAAACAAATTATTTTGTAAGTCTGTTGAGAGTTCACAGTCATACCTAACAAATTCATGCACATAGATTTCATTTTGTCCTTGGAGACATGCTCATTTTGATAAGTATGAAGTTTCTCACACAACCTCCAGCTGAGGATTTTCTCAATCACTGTATGTCTACTCCCAGCCGGGGCTTCCTTTAGGGCTTTCTCAATTTCTGAAAAGCATCATGTTGTTATTTGTTTTCGGAGACTTAAAGAAGATCAACCCACAATCAGCTAGAAATTTGCAAATTTAAAGAAAAGTTCAGTCCAGCATACCTTGTGCTGCTGTTAGACAACTCTCACAGTAAGAGTCTGATAAAAAACAAAGAATCAACAGGGCAGAGCTGTAATTCAGCTAACACAAGCAAAGTACCTCTGTCATAACTATGAACATAAAGTTAGTTGTATGTTTTGTTTACTTACGGCGATCCATGTCTTTGGACTGCACAGGAAAAAAGCAACACAAACACAGTAAAACAATAATTATTTTCATGGTCTCAGATTGCAGAGCAAACACCTTGATGAACCTGAAGTCAACTGTACACAAGCACAGTCTTCCTCTCTTTCACACATCGAGCTCACGTGATCTCAGAGACAATGAGCTCACATTACAGCCCTTTGTGAAAATGACAAGCATCCAGTTTTTCAGGTTTTGTCTGTAGCCAGGGTCTGAGACGGTGTTGGACTCTGAACTGGGGTCTGTGGGAAACAGAAGCATCAAAGAATACAGGGGCAATCCAAAAATACAAACCAAAAGCAAAAATACAGATATTAATGTTTCAGTGTTTGATCAGTTGAGTTTTTCCACAAGTTCCTAACACAAACAAAAACACACCAAATATGTTTTGCTAAACGAATGACAAAGTAGCAAACAGGAAAAAAACAAATGTGGTCATCAATATGGCAAAAAGTATAAACAATATAAACAACTACAATAAAATGTTTTTTTCATTGTAAAACTAATATTTAAACACAATGACGAGGCACATGTTTGTTACTTTTTGCAACAATCCATTTAATAGAAAACATATTGTTTTTTTAATTTTGACCAAAAGAATATGGACATTTTCAAGTCTGAGATCAGTTTACTTTAGTATTATTAGCTAAAAACACTTGTTTTCTCAATTTTTAGAGGATTTTCTGATTTTTGATGTTTTCATTAATGACCACATGAGGGCGCTGTTCTATTTCTAATCAACACAGGACGAATGGCGGTTTCGTAGAATTTAAACAGCTTCTATATATGGTCTATTTTACCATATAAGGAGAGACCATGTGACGTAAGCCGCACAACGGAAAAAATGAGCGTGTGTATGTGTGCGGGAAAGGCGAAGTTTGGAACAAGGTTCTCCTTTCTGTAAAACCAGCATAAAAGATTTTTTTGTTGGGAAATAAGCTATATTTACGGCCCAACTACGTTCGACAATGTAAGTAATTTACTACCGCATTATTACTTAATAACAAAGTGTTTTCACGCGTGTTATGCTAACTCTGGTGTCTAAAAAAGGCTGAGGTAAGCTATATTCTCCAAATTTTCTCTGTATGTACCTTCTTCGGTGTTACAGTATTTTGTTTCGGATTGTGTTTGACTTGTTGGTGCTGAACAGAGTTGTAAGAAACGATATTAGTTGGAGTCGACACAAAGAGAGACCGACTCCAGCATATTTGTCCTGACTAGAAAAACAAGCTAGTCAGAAGGAGCCAGTTTTGTCACCTGCAGCAACCTTCTTTTTATAAGCTGCTAAATGACCATTATTTGAACTTCTGCAGTCGGACCGTCCATGCGAAGCGACACCCTTCTATTTTTCTATATTTCGCTTAAAACTGTCCCTCAATTGTTATCCTTTTCTTGGATCTGTTGTTCCACGAGAGAGGCTGATGAAGGGCTGATTTACGACTTGAAGGTCTGACATGTTTTTATTTTTAGCCCAAGTGTCCCGATAAGACTGAATGTGAAGCCTGCATGGGATGAGACGTTTTAGTTTACCTTACTGTCCAGCAGGCGGAGCCCCGATCATGATGCTCACCCCAGTTTCAGTCTAATATTTATGTACATTTCTTCTAACTTCGTGTTAAACCTCCTGTCTTGCTGAACAGCTGTTGAGAAGTCACACACAAGTACATCTGATACAGGTGTTATAGCCCTGTAATTTTTCAATTTTACTCAATCAATCAATCAATCAAATTTTATTTGTATAGCACATTTCAGCAGCAAGGCATTTCAAAGTGTTTTTTTTTTTACTGTTGATTTTTGTTTGCTTTATGGCTTATTAATGACAAAAAATACTCGGTAATGTAGGGGAACATTTGATACGAAACCATCCTTTTTTATATTGCAGAAAGAGCATCCAATTTACTATCTTTTATTTTTCATTTTTATTTACAGTTAATATGAACTAATGTATGACTGATCTCCTCTACAGATTGTGACTTAAAGTGACATTTGTTAAATAAAAGTGTGGATCTTTTTACAGTCAGTTTTCAAAGTTTTTTGTGTAGGTCAAATATTAGTAATGAGATCATTAGCAGTGGGATTACTTTGATCTGGATTTTGCTGTAAAGCAGATTGATTTGGCAACCTGGGAGGCCTCTTGGCAGCAATAATGCTTCAATTTACCTAAGCAGTATTGTGTTAAGAACAAATTTCTTTTATTTATTCATTCCTTTAAATTATATCAGTTTTTAGTAGGATTTTCTCATGTGTCTGTTCAGAAATTATTAATGTAAGTTATTTTTCTTTTAAACTTCTTCCCTTTCTTCATCTCCCTGTTCTTAATTGCTTTTTATTGATAGGAAAAAATAAAAATGACCCGACCATATGACTGTGTAACAACATAAATAAGCTTGGTTAAATGACATATTGACAAAATGTGACGTGATGTCATATTTGTCATACACAACTCAGTTATTTCGCAGCATAAGATGCATGAAAGGCGACGGGCGATGTGCATTCCTTAAAAAGGCCTATAATGAATTGCAGTATAATGCACTTAAGCTGTTGCATGTGAAGTGACAGCTTTTATGCATGAACTTTGAGTTTATTGGAGCTGCTGTCCGTGCAGCAGCAACTGAACAGTTTCTGTTTCCGTCCAATAAATTCAAAGTGAGCGCTCTGTCCGACAATAGGGGGCCTGGAAGTGGGAGGATCAGCTCGGGAGTGATCCTTCTTGCTTTGTTACGCCTGGGAAGCCATTTTGGAAACAGGCTTGTTGTGCTGTAGCAGGAACAGCCACTTGCTACTTGCAAACTTCCCAGTTTTTCTATCAGGAAATAAGGTGTAGAGTCTGTGTGTCCGCGGTCTGTTTTATCACCTCTGAGGATCCGGGCGGAGGGATATTGGGTCGCTGCTCGGATTTTATTCCTTCCTGTTTCTTTGGGATTTTAAAGAATAATAACAACATGGATTCTAAACACGCGGGCAAGTTTAAACCCTAATATGATTATACTCTAAGTATAGTTATTTTGTATAGATATTTGAATTATATTTGGAAATAATCTGTCCTTGCTGCGCTCCTTTACGGACAACTAATTTGACAGCGAACGCAATAGGCCTTATTATTTTCTGTGGTTATTATTTTTTACCAGTCCGCTAGAATATAGACCGTTAAGTGTACTGTTAGTATAATTAGTCCAAGGTAATCAGTGTTTTTTTTATTGAGATGTGTTAAATAAACACGTATCGGAGCAAATGATTTGATATGTCAATGTGCGTCGTATAGTCTGCGCAGTTTTCTGAAAACAGCGCCAAATTTAGCTCTGGGCAACTTGAGGACATGAGTGGGGCTCTTACGCGTTATTCTCCAGTTAGACATGTGAACGTAAACATGCTTTAATTTAAACTGCGTTAGTTTGGAGCACCCTTCTGACTGTAGTTGGCTGGCCTCAGCTGTTGGCACGTCGCAGGTGTTTTGCGTAAAGGACGCAGCAAGATAACACGTCCTGACTTGAGGTAAAGCTGCTTGTGTGTTGCATGTTACATGTAAGTCTTTAGGTTCTGTTATTGTTCAGTTTATCTCTATGAATGAGCTTAGTTACTGCAGGAGGTTGTTTTGTAATTCAGCTTTTGCACAAGTTGACATTAGGAGGGAATAGACTAATCCTGGCTGAAATTAAGTACTCCCCTTGGCTTTGGGGTATTTGTTTCTCTTTATCCCTCCACTTTGGCTTGGAGACATAAGTACAGATTTTATTAAGATTATATGCTGGGATTTTGTTGGTGAATTTGTTTTTATTGCAGAAGGCCATCATTTATTGTGCTGCTCAGATTGTACGGTAATATCTTTGCTTGATTTAAAAGCTGTGAAGAGCATGAGTTTTTTTACTGGCCTGGTGTGGTCATACATCAAATTCAAGTGTATTTATTTTTGTTGAAGGCTAAAAACTTACAGATTGACCATTTGGCTGATGCCAAAATAATAGGAAGCTCTGTCAAACCCTAATTTGAAGCTTCTTCTAACATTGTCATAAAGTGGAATCAGCACCTTTTCAAAACAGTTAGCATAAAGAGGATTTATTGCTAGATTGCAATATTTGCATTAGATATCGTTAGATATATTGGGAAGTTGTGTGTCCAAAAGCAGTTCTGTGTTTGCACAGCCTGTTCACATAAAGCAGTTTGCTCTCTGAGAGGCACAACCCTCAGGACAGTTGCTTCCCGCCCATTACTTCAGATTTCACCCCACCCCTGTGCTGTTTCACTGGGCTTTCATAAGCTGACTCAAGACACTGCTGTAGGACTTGCTGTCCTGGTGGTTAGACTTTTGAATAGCAAAGAGGATTGTCCTGTCGTTCCATCCTGTCTCCTCCAGCTTTTTTTTTTTTCTCTTAGTCGAGCTCTGTTTTCCCACCGGAGGAAAGGAGGCAGGTAGTTGATTAATTCTTCACTGGTGTCCGAGTCTTCCGTCAGCCGGAGCCAACATGGAAGAAGAGGTTAGCCAACTCTCACCCACAGTGGTATTATTGTGTTTCTGAGGAAAAGGAATGTGTAGAAATTCTCATTTGGTTCTGATTGCACAGGCTTTCTGACAATGTTCTGTAGCTCTAACTGAGGTGGGAAATTGGTCAGTGATTTACTGTTTGTAATATCTAACAGAGTTTTCAGTCAGTTCTCAATGTGCTGATTAACTTGGCAGAACCTGAGCAGAACAGTTTTACCTCCAAGAGACAGACTGAACAAAACAGTGCATGCATGTTTTTGTGCTCAGAAGTTAGTTTGTCCTCGTTCTCCTCCTGTCATGCCAGCTGTGATTAAAGGAGTCCTTTGCCTTACATCCTAACTTTTTCAGTCTAATCAAAGAAGAATGACCATGGATTTTTCTCAGCTGCATACATATACGCCTCCACAGTGTGCTCCAGAGAACACCGGCTACACTTACTCTCTCAGGTGAGACCTCGGTGTGGTGCTGCGTTAACACCAGAGCTGCAGCATCAAACAATCAGGTCACTGCATTCAGTAGAACACAGTAAAAGTCAATTGTGACTCAGAGCAACACAGAAATGGACTCAAATGAAAGGAAATTGTATTTATGTAGAAGTATAAACAATTTGGATCAATTTGCAAATGTAGTTTTAACAAGTTCAATACTTTTGTCTTAGTTTATCTTGAAGTTTAAGCCAAGTCAATCCTAATAGTAGTACACTGCTAGTATAAGATTTTGACAGGAACTATCTAATAATATGGTAATAAGTGATCTTTACAAGATGGTGATATGACCCAACATCTTTGTGTTGCCACAGTATCCCCATGTGTATTCCATTCATTGCTATTTTTTGTCTGTTATCTATTTACATAAAGAGCTTTATCATGGTGAAGCATTGTTGTTACGATGTAGTTTGGTTTACAGAATATTATCTTACTTTTTTTACTTTGAAAACTTGTGGTTTTAATTTGTTAGCTTTGCTGTTTAGTTTGGTTTTGTGTTTGGGAAACGGGTACCTCACACAAGTTTAAATATATGTATTTTCACACCTACGTTTTTATTATTAGTATTATATGCCCTAGGTTATAGGAGAAGACCAATCCAGTCTTCTGTTCCTGTAACTTCATCCTTCTCCTCACACCTTTTTTTGGGGGTTGCTCTTCATCACATCCTTGGCTCTAGGTATGGTCAGCACCTGATCAGGAAGTGCATGTGCAGGAATGTTGTTGCCTTCAAAGTTGTCACCATAGTTGCCGGCAGCCATTACAATGGGAGAAAGGCATTTGGGTGTGTTGGTGAGGAACTGAAGTATTCACTGGTGTGTTGCTCATTTTCTGACTTTAGGGAGTGGAGGAATGAATGAGAGGTAGAGGCCCCTCATGTCTTAAAGGAAGGTATGAAAATGTATTGTAAAAAAAATCAAGTTTCAACAAAGACCTTGTTAAATTTACGGCAACGTCTTATAGGAAAGTACAGTCATTAATAATAAAGTGATGTGTGCACATCCCCAATTTACTGAAAATCTGGATTACAGTTTCCAGTTTACACATTTGTTGTTAAATCTCTTAAAATCAACCAAATCTCATCATAGCAGCAGTTTTCCTTATAACACCAAAGCCACTTTGATTGCAATAATTGCATTCTAGAGAAGTGAGATGGAGTTTTTCTTTGGAAGTGTTCTTAGTCAGCCTGTGTAGATCAAGGCAAAATATAATGAATGTACGGACCTACTGGACCCTGCAAGGTAAACTAAGAAACTGGAACAAGCTAATCGTGTTTCTCTGAGCACAATCAGCTGAGAAGCTATTAAAGAACCACACAGTTACGAGCATGGCCCTGATCCCAGGATTAGACTAATAGTTTATGCTGCTTGACTAGCTTGTTCAGAGTTTTTGCCGTTTTTTTTATTTGCATCTGACTGCTAAACCTGCAGGGGTGATACTGTAAATGACTCTCCCTTACAATAATAACAAAAAGGTAAAATAAAAGTAGCATTTTTTTATCTTAGTATATTAAGATTCATGTGATATTTGTTCAAAGGTGTAGCTGACTGACTTTAGGTTTTCTGTGTGGAGTGGGTGTGCAGAGTGTGAGAGCATTGCAGGGTCAGATGACAGAAACGGTTGGTCCATCTGTTGTCAAAACTCAAAAGAGCAGTGACAAGGTTTGGTGCACTGAATAGCTCAAACAAGTCCTCTATTATTATCTGTTCTCTGTTGCAGCATAGACCACCAACCTTGTATTAATTCAGGTAGAATACTTAATGCAGCTAGAACAACTTTATGAATAAATCAAAATCTTATAGGACTTAATATATGTGTATATAGTAATATTTTTTATATCCTGCTTTATCACTCAGATTTAATTTTTGTGGCTTCTGAATTGATCATAAACAAATAATTTAATATTTAGATGTGCACTGAAGGAAAAATGCATTTATTTTAAGCTCTCTTCTCTTGGCAGTGTTATGCATGTCTGCCATTACAGAGGCATTGCACTGAAACAAACACAAACATCAGACCTAATGTGCAACACAATCTTTTTTTCTACCTAATCTTAAATCACTTCACACACCAACACTTAATTGGTCTATAAAAAAAACCAGATAATTTTTTTGTTGTTTAAAAAGAACACCGTGTTTAATTTGTATAGGGTCTGAGAATGCGGCTGCACCACCTCTAGAAAAGCCATCTGACTACACCCATTTTTCACTGAAATCAGGTGTGTGTCTGTGTGTGTGGAGTGTTGTTCCACACTGATAACACCTTCATATTTTATGATACTGGAAGTGGGTCAGTGGGGCTGGGGCTTCTGGTTGGCAGTCTCCTTTTTTCATCTTGTTGTTATTTAAACCCTAATAGTATTATACATCCATCCATTATCTGTTACCCGCTTCTACCTTTCAGTGTCACGGGGGTCACTGGTGCCCATATCCAGCAGTCACAGTGCGAGGGGCGGGGTACACCCTGGACAGGTTGCAAGTCCATCACAGGGACACATAGAGACAAACGAGACAAACAACCATTCACACTCTCACTCACACCTAGGGACAATTTAGAGTTACCAATTAGCCTAAAAATCATGTTTTTGGTCTGTGGGAGGAAACTGGAGTACCCGGAGGAAACCCAACCAAGCATGGAGAGAACATATTAATCGAGTTATAATTTGATAGTAAAACTGATAATCTGAACTTGTGGATAGTTACAGATAAATATGCTCATTACTACTCGAAATTCTTTATCTGAACCTATTAACTGTGGTTTGGGAAAAAAGTGCAGAACGACAAACTATACTGTTTAAAATACAGTTTGAAATGTTAGAGTTGTGTATTTGAGAGTTACAGTTAAGTCTGCTGTGTTTCAGTTGGACAGTTGCTGCACACCCTCCCATCACAGTTGTTTTCACACGTGCTGCGAGCATGCTTCAGTGCATGCACCGCTGGCCAAGTGGCAGGCAAATGACAGCAGCTGGATCTGTGAAAAATGGCACCCTTCATTTACTTCGAGAGGACAGCAGAAAGGAAGTGCTGTCAGCGGGAGGAAAAAACAAGGCTGGGCAGGAATTATCCTAATCTTTCCCACCCAGAGATGACTGGAAATAAAATTTAAACACTCTCTGCTGGATCCAAAAGTCACTATTCATGGCTACTTGTAAATATAAGCCTTGGCATTTTAGAGAAAAATGGCTTTCTCTACTCTGCAACTCTTTGGGGAAACTGGAAGGAAGTGGGTGTTTGTGTTCTGTCCTGTTATTTGCATAGAATTTCCAGTGGCTGAATGTCAAAAAGCAAACAATTATTTTCAGATCCCTCATTAAACTGTCTTAGCTAAATTACAACATTGTATCCCTCTGAAATGTTTTTGCTGCTGGCACAGATCGAACCATGTGTGAGCTTGTGAAATTCCCAAGATGAGCGATGTTGCATTTAGGAGGGAAAAACATTCAAGTGCTGACTCAAGGCTGTGTACGTTTGTGAACTTTGCTCAAATTAAGTGTGTACTTGTCTTACAGGGTGCATACTTTGCAGGAGCTTAGATCTGTTACTTTGTCAAGAAAAAAAATCTTACCTGGAAAAACAAAAGTTGTGTTTATGTTTGCATGTGAAGTTAAAGAGTTTTTGGCAAGCAATTGGAAATCTTTTGTAACCACATTTCTGGTTTTCATGATGAAATTTACAACCCATATGGTTATTTTAATCTCAGTGTAAAGTGTGTGTGTGTGTGTGTGTGTGTGTGTGTGTGTGTGTGTGTGTGTGTGTGTGTGTGTGTGTGTGTGTGTGT
>JAVKLF010000021.1:8072320-8085784 GCA_034783495.1 Millerichthys robustus
TGTGTGTGTGTGTGTGTGTGTGTGTGTGTGTGTGTGTGTGTGTGTGTGTGTGTGTGTGTGTGTGTGTGTGCAACACACTGTGTTTATGTTCAAGAGATCCTGCCCAGTCTGTCATCCTTAATGGAAACCATTTTTGACCTTTTTGATCAAATCTATACTGGTTTAAAAGTGGAAGTAACACAGAATGGTATGTAAGAGAACGGAAGGAAGAGAGGAGCTGAAGTTGCAATTTATTTTTCTGTTTTTGTCTGTTGGTTTTTTGAGGTGCACAGAGATGTGAGCCATGTTTAGCCCAAGGACAGCAGTAGAGAAATAGCCTAATTATTTAGAGAAGCCCTCCCAACCACCCATCCGTCTGTAAACAACCTATTTAAGTTGATCCAGGAACAGCTGCACCCGTCCTATTTGACCTGAAGAGACCAGCCTGCAGTGCCTCTTCTGCTATTTCATAGGCTGAAATTAGAATTATTAAGATATGGAGAAGAAAACAAACAATAGAGCAAAGAGCAGACACACACTGAAATGTGAAAAGGTCAAAAGGTAACAGGTCACTGAACAGGTGCTGCTGTCAGCGCTTCATGAATCCTCAAATGTTTACAGTCAGTTACAATTTGAAGTTGTTTTCAAGCATGTTGCACTTTCATGTCGTCAGTCCTAAAAGTAATTTGTTTTGTAAATTTTGTTTATTATATTACATTAATGTTTGCGTTACATTAATGTTTAATGTTACAGTCGCTATAATAGAAAAAAAATTGAAATAATTTGTCATATTCAGTTATAAGCGTGGTGTGACACCAATGACGTCATTTCTTAAGAAATTATCTTAATCCTTATAGTTAAATAAAATTAATGTATAAGAAGCATACCAAAACATTAATATTTTTTCAATATTATGAGGAAATTGTACACTGTTTAAAGTTTAGGATTTAAAATAGCACTACTTTTTTTAATTCGAAAAACTATACAGAGAAATTTATTTGGTGTGATTCCCAAATACAAAACTTATTTTTGAAATATGTTTGTACGCTTTTAATTTTCAAGTTGTGATTTCCCAAAAACCAACCATCATACCAAATAAAATGCATTCTTTGCGTGTGTTTTCAGTGACTTTGAGAATGAAACATCTACCACCCAGATGACCCCTGAGGCTGGTGAGCAGCTGATCCTCCCCACCCTGCCTGTGCAGTGGGAAGGAAACATCCTTCACACAACTGAGTAATTTCCTGGCTGTGTGTGAAACAGCCTGACTCCAGCTCAACTTGAAACACTTGGGTTAAGCTGGTAGTACTATTAACTGTCATTGGTGCTGTGTGCAGGATTCTTCTGGTTTATAAAGGCTGTAAAGTGTTGTTGCTCTGGTGTCAAACTGACCGATGTGATCAGTCATACAAGCCACTGAAAAGGCCCTATAACCAGCTGAGCATGGCCAAGCATGAATTTACGATCTGGGATTTGCGTCTAATCATTTTATTGCTCCTATTCCCTCTGATTGATCGCTTCCCTTCACGAGTCTTACCCAACAAATGAGCACCATATAGCTTCGCTCCCATCACGCTGTCAGTTGGGGAAACCTCCTGTAGCAGACTTCATATTTTCTCTTGACACCTCCAGCTTATATCTCAACAGAAGATGGCCATATATCTTTGTTGTTTTTATTTATTATTTTGCCCTAACAATACAAATCACAAATGAGGATACAGCATTTTCATTTGTGTCAGTAAAATGAGTTCAGAGAATCAAAAGATTTGGATTGCTTTGTGTCTTGAAATCTTATGAAACGTTTATCATAAAATATCATCAGATTGTACAAGCACATAATTATTTTGTCTTTGTCAATTGTGTGTTTTGGGTTAGATGATGGCTGAATTTCAACATGTTCAGCTCCCTGCTGTTTGCATCTCATGGATCAAATATCGCCTCAGCTGTCACTGAGTGACTGTGAAAAGTTTACAAAATTTCATTTGCGGAAACATTAAAAGCCCTCATGCTGCTTCGCTGACTTTGCACTTCTTTGATCTCCTTCATGTCAAACTAAAACAGTGCAAATTATACCTCTCCTGTCCTGGCCGTTTGTCAATTAAACTTGGCAAGTAAAGTGCATTTCTGGCATATTTCCATCTTCTTACTAACCGAGCATATACCTGGGATGATGCTCTGCAGTTTAGTGATGCAAGGATTTCTTGACACCCCCGCCCCTCCGCCTCTCTCTGATGTCTTTAATGTGAAGTGTTAGAGAGGCCAAAATGTGTCTCTGTTGCATGGAGACCTGGTAGACAGCTGCCTCTGGGTAAGATGATTAAACAGCTCATTTTATGATAGGTACATATGATACTGGTGCTGGCTTTACAGAGTCTGGCAACACTGGGCTCAACTGAAACTAGATCCCACAGCCCCAGAGAGGAGGAGGCTCCAGGCTGTCACAATGTAGCCCGATAGCCACTGGTAGTTTTCACACTATGGTTATAGATTACAGTTGAGTTGAAGATTAAACACTTCTTACTTCAAGTTGTTATTTTAGCCATAAATATTCTACATTTTAAGCTATACTATACTAACACACTGACACTAGATTTAAAAAAAAACCCCACAATGGCAGACATTTCTGAACTGATTGATTTTACCTGCTGGTGGTAGCACATTCTCTGTCCCAATGTTTGAGCCTGAGTCGTAAAATTCTGTCCAAAATAATAGAATAACATTTCATAGAAATTTGTAGCTGACAGAAACTGTAGTCCAACACAGCTTGCAGCATTCCAAGTAATGTCTTTGCTGTTTGATGTTGCAAAGACATTACTAGTAACAAGTAACTAGTACTAGTAACTGTCACGAGGAGACCAACCAAGGAAAAAACAAGTTTCAAAATAAAACACCAGCTCCTTTAAAGGTTAATTACAAACATGACACTTTTATTTAACTTTTTTCCTGAATTGGTTACAGAAACAACAGAATTAGATTTTTTTTTCTTTTTCTAATTAAGGAATTAGGTTTCTATACATATGCATGCTGCATCACTGCACAGTCATAGCTGTGAAAACCAATATTACCCCTGTTAGCTGACCCCTCCTGGAAAAGTCTGAAGACAAGACGAATCAGGAGAGGACAGGCAAGGACATGTTGAGCCCAGGAAGGATGGGTGTTCAGATGGGCTAACCGGAAACAACAAACTTAACATAGAAGTTTTGTGCAAATTTCACCACAGTCTACTTGGTTTTTAACACAGAGACAATATCAGTTGGAAGAATTTCCTTTTTTTTTTCAATTTTTTTGTTTATTTTTACGCTCAAGGTTTCACACCCAAACAGAGGAAGTTATTATTAGGTCCACTGAAGATGAGATGTTGTCTTCTTTTGTGGGGAATCATACTATTTTGGACCAACCCCTGATTTTCTTCACTTCACAACAAGCAGCTCACGTTTGTGTTTTTGAAAGCACAGACATTAAATGTATCATTTGATTTACACTGAAATTATGATTTCTGTCACATAAATAGAGCTAGTATCCAAAAGTACTTCTGAGAAAAGATCTTATATGTAGAAATGGTGATAAGCATGCACAGATAGGTAGTTGACAAGTGCAAATTCTACAAAGTCACATCATGTTGGTAATCTGTACTCCACATTAAGTGAAAACATCACAAGAATTCAAACATCCATCCTTAACTCTGAGTATTGGAACTTACAGCTGACCACAAAAACCCTGAGGACAGTTCTTCTTGCATGGATCTGTTTCTGGCCAGCGTTGGCCCAAGCACAGCTTGAAGTGGGAAGGCAAGTTGTGTTTAGGTTTGCAGCTGGCCTGCAAGTAGCAGTCCTGTTTTAAAATAGCCAGAGTGCAAGACAAAAACATACAGCAGCATTTGAGGGTTGACCCCTGCTCTTTTCTTAGATGAAGGCTGATGTAAGTTCAGGGGTCACTTGACTGGCTATTGTTGAGAGTAAATTTACTGTAGCCACCCACCCTACTCTGCTCTTTATTGTTACCCCAATAGCATTACTAAATGATTCTTTGTTTACTGCATGAAGTGCCAAAGTTATTCACAGCTATTATCTTTTTTTTTTTAAACTCTTAAAATTTGTGTGTTTGTACCCTCTCCCCCCAATGTCTTCTGAGAACAGAAGATAAAAAAGAAGATAAATCTATTTAAGCTCGCATAAATTCCATCAACATTAATCAAACAAACAACAAAACAAAAGAGAATGATAAAAGCATATATCTAATCTTGGCAACAAAAAAATATCCAAAAATACTAGTTAAAAAAATATTAAAACACAAGCAAAAAGTAAAATCAAAGCATATGGAACAAAAAGTTTGAACATAAAGGCAGTCAAAAAATAAAAATAAGTTTATCAGCTTATATTTCTTAACTTTTTTGGAAAAAAAAGAAGTAAAGAAGCAACAAAGCTTTACAGCACTACTTTATATACACAGTTCCTCTGGTGATAGCTGGTGCCACAATGAAGGAAAAATGTGTAAAATTGAGACTCCGGTGAAACAAGGAGTCCTTATTGGCACGGTGACTGACTACTGAGAGACAGGAGGAAGGTGAGGAGGAGGGAAAGACAGTTTCTTCATGAGATAAAGAAGACAACCACACAAACAGCAGCTCCTGCATCATGCACAAAGGCAGACCAGGGAGCCATTTTCTCATAGATCAGGAGCTGAGTGAAGGAGATTTCACTGTCACTTAGACACCCGTCAGCCTCCCTCCCCACCTTCCTTCTCCCCCTCTTATATTTGATCTTCTTCTTCTTTCTTCTCCACAGTGTAAATCTGATCTTTCTAAGGCTCCAGACTATCTCCGCACAGCAGCCTCAGCTCTATATTTATATTCTGCCACTCAGCGAGTGACTACTGCATCCACTCTAGTGTTGTTCTTGTTGTTGTATTCCTCACCAGAGTTTTGTGTGAAAATGTGGCATAAACAAAACACAACTTGGACTTTGAATTTCACTTCCAATGCTCCTAAAAATCACAACACTTATAAACACAGATAGAGGAACTAAGAGCAAGACACGTTTTTTTTTCTTCTCTCTCTTTACTTCCTTGCTCTGTTTCCTGCTGATCTAAAGTGACAGTCTCTCCTGGCTGCTTCTATCTGCCAGTGGCCACCGGAGATGTGGAAGAGCGCAGCGGTCTGACCTAGATTGCCATCCCTGCATCGCCCCTACTGGTGACTGACGGCCTCCTCCTCCAATCGTATCACACTGTTCCTCCATGCAGTTCGATAGCAGCATGTGCTTTCTCTGTACAGGTGCTTTAGGCTGCATTTGCTGTGTCTGCAAACTTTCAGAACATCCTCCTTGATTACGGCTTCACAGTTTGTATTTTTCATTGTGTCCATGCAGGTGGGAGGGTAATGCAAGATGAAGTATGTGATGTGTTATTATCAGAAACAGAGTCAAATGGAGGAAAAAAGCCAGTGTGGATAATCTGGATGAAATGAGTTTGTTGGATTGAGGGAGTTTTGAAGAACTTTTCTTTAATATTCTGTACATAGACACCGACAGAGGCTGGATAATCTTTAAGAGGGCTGTGCTCGAGTTTTACAATTGTTTGTGTGCTCTGTCTACATGCGTAGTGTGGATGGATGGAGGACAGAGCCAAATATTTCCACTTGAGCACCGGCATTGTAAGGAGCAGCACAAAGCACATCCTTCCTGACAGGATGAGAGCTAAATCAGGATGGAGCAATAGGTTTCACAGTTTTCGAGAATGCCTACAATGCTGGAGCAAATTCGGCAGGTTCTTTTTTTTACTCCTTGCTGGACACGTTTCAAGTTTTTTTTCACCTTTTCTGTGGAGCATTGTGTGCAGAAAAAGTTTTAACTCTGTCCTCCATATCCTGCTTTGTCCCAGTCTCACACACATTCATTCAAAACTTGATTGGCACAGAGTCAGTGTTAAAGTCTGTACACAGAGTGAAAGGGCACTGCAGGCATCAGTGCCACCAAAAGTCCAACCCAACCAGACAGAGTCCTAGTACTGGACCCCCTCCCTCCTCACCCCCATTCATCTTGTTTTCTTCATTCTCCGTTGCACGTCCTCCTTTCACCACAGCTGCCTTCCTGTGTACGTAGGAGGGGCGGAGGGCACCTGTGAGGAGGAAAAATATTGGCCTGAAAATGATGAACAGTTTGAATTACATCATAGATTCACACGTACTGAGTTGCACAGGTTCCATACACACTTGTGTACAAGTCTCCCACCTCTGACTGTCATGGAATTAACTTTTTTGTTTTTTAGATAGCATTTTCACTATTGCATTTCCATTTCACTATTTTCTCAGCAATAGATGATAAAAGCAAAAATGATGCTTTAGTCACTAAACGGTCCCTTCTGTATGTCTCAGTTGTTTTGCTGCATAGTGGCAAATCTAAATTCATAGCACTCTGGTTGGAAAGAGGTTGACCTGTGCCAGCCATAAGACACACTCATCCTGTAAAATGAAGAGTGTGACAGTTTGGAGGACATATTACTCAGCGGCCAAATAAGATTTACAGGTTCTTTAGCCACAGCAATGCTCCCTCACAATCTCTAAAACAAATCCCTGTGGGATGACTGACCACATGCGACAAACCCACCCATGCATGTGCCCAACAAAACACAACAGACACACGGGCATGCAGACACGCACCTCTCCCTCATTCTTGTGCAATGACTCGTGACCCAGAAGGCACAAATGTGCATGCAGTCCCGTCGGCATGATAGAATGAGAGAGCGGCGTGTGAGCGACGTGTACCTGTGACTGCGAGGCAGTACTCACCGCTCCCCCGTTCAGGATCATGGTCATCTCTGTGGGCTGGTAGACATTGCTGCGAAAGGGAGCACTGGGCCTGGCACCGGTGTTACTGTTGTGTTGCCCCACACCACCACCACCACCACCACCGCTCCTCAAGCCTGGTTGGAAATGGACCAAGAAGCAAACGGCGATTACTCATTTTGACTCATCACTTCACTTTTTCTCCAGAGTGAAGAAACACTTCCTACACAGCAACCCCCCACCCCCACCCTATTTGTAGCTTCTCTGGCATAATATTTTTTGGTGTTCTATTACTCACTTTGGCCTACATTCTTCCTACAAGCTGTCCACACAAATTATATAATGGCTGTCCTCCTTAGAATTTTGCCTTACCTGCAGTGTTCTCGTCGTAGCCGTAGCCCTGGTTCTCCACAAACTGCCGGTGAGAAAGAGGGATGTCTTCGTCAAAGCTCGTCTCCCTCATTCGTGTTGAATTCTGGGATGTGTCAAAGTAGTCTGGAGCAGTGGGTTGTGGTGGGGGTCTTAAGCAGATGTGAGATTCAGGAATGGCGTGGAAGATCAGCAGCAGCCAGCCCTGAGCCACCAAAGCTATTGCCAGAGCCGGGTCATTCCACTCAGGAGACCTGCCAAGCCAGGCGTTGCCGTACAGATAGAAGCCCAACCAGGCCACCCACAGCAGCAGAGACAGCAGACAGGCCACCAGCAGCCAGACTGCACTGCAACGCCACTGTTGTGTCTTCCCGCACAGAGCCAAAGAGGCGGCAGTCATTGCCGCTAGTAGCAAGGCCAGCACATAGCTACATGCTAATGAGAAGTCCAATGGCAGGTACTGACAGGCAGCTCTTCCCTCCCTCAGCACGGTCAGAAGTAGCCACTCAGCTGCGATGATGCCCTGCACAGCACTCAAACCCAACGCCAGGCCTGTGAGCGCACAGCCACCTGGGCTTCGACGCTCCTTGCCCAGCCTGTGCAGGCGGACACCCTGAACCAGCAAGCAGGAGAAGCAGATGGCAAAAAGGAGGCCCCACAAGGCCCTACGCATCAGACAGAGAGACTCATCTTGCTCAATCAGGTAAACGAAGCTGAGGCCGAACAGGCCAATGACGCCCAGGAGCAGCAGCAGGATGGGTCCCACGCCGCTGCGCTTCTCTCCCTCACTGATGTGACGTAAACGGCACAGAAGGACTAAGGCGAGTAAAATGGCAGCCAGGGTCCCACCAGCAGCCACACATTCAACGGCTACACCCCAAATGGACTCCAGGTCACAGAGGAGGGTGTAGGGACGTCCAAGGCCCCAGCCACAGCCTGTTGGGAGAGTCTCTGTTTCAGCCAAATTTTGACCGCTGGCGTGAAGAACAACAGTCAGCAGCAGCAAAAGTGCAGGTGGAAACGCCATCTCTAAGAGTAAAAACAGAAGTGAAGACAGGCAGAACAAGTGATGGTGACAGAGAACAGAAATGATAAAGATGAGGGAAAAAGAGAGAGAGAACAGACAATGAGTCATAAATGTTTGGAAAGCTTCAGAGCCGAGCTGTCAGTCATCCCCACAGCAATCGGCTATCTGGGAAACAAAACAGACAATCAGGCACTGCCGTTTCAGAGAGGAGACAAAAGGCAGAGGTTCATGTAGGGTGAACAGCTAAATTCTCTCTGAACGCACAAAACAAACCCATCATGCTTTATCAGCAGCAGCTTATAACCAATACATTAAAAAAACTACTTTTTACAACTTCAAAGAAATTGAACAACCTACACAAAAAACCTCTACAAACTCTAAAGAGCTCAAATCAGCAGCCTTCCATCTATTCACTGTAGAAGGTCAGAGCAACAAAAGTACAAACAGTTGTGTGTAAATTTTGAAGTGTCTCAGTAAGAAAGAAGGACACACACCAGAACAAAATAAGTGTAGTTTCCAAAATAAGTGTAGTTTCAGTTTGTTTCCTCTTCCAGGGTTATTCGACACAACTGTGAGACACAAACACAGAGTTACACAAGGTTTCTTTTTAATTGTGCTATGATAAGCGCTGTCGTCTCACCTGATGAGCTCCATGTTTTAGGAGAGGCTGATGTGTATTTAAAGGCACCACACCCACAAACATCTATTTGCCAGGTTGCTGTCACAAAGCTTTCATTCTCTCCAAGCTGCTTAAATCCTTTTGGTTGTTTTTGTACAGCTGATTTTCACAAAGCACCTTCCCTTCCCCTTCACGCTTTAAAGCTAAACATCGAATTGCTGGTTTCAGGGAGCTTTAGCCTCAGCATAATTTGAACATGACAAATTTAACAACCTTCACAAATAGCCTACCAACAGTACTTGCATACCACATAAAGGACACTGGATATTTTGGGCTTCATATTCTCTCTACATAACATTAAGTCAGGGTAAGTTACATGGTCACACTGTCAGGGGAGACTCTCAGGATCAGATAAGCAGCAACCTAGTCTCACACTCATTCTTCTGTGTGTAGCTTATTCAGTTAAATATGGAGGCTAAAGTGGGCAGACTGTGAAAACGAGACAGACTCAATTTTTTTATTTATTTAGGAACAGGGAAAAATAACACAAATCTTCACTGTAAACTATGAGGAGTAAATGCTTTCAGCTTACAGCTTTTGCTTGTAAGATTCATGGTCTTTTATACTGAGTTTCAGCTTGGGGGCTGCGGGTTTGAGCCTAGGTTGCGTCAGGAAGGGCATCCGGCGTAAAACTGTTGCCAAATATTTCATGTGAGTTTGCTCGCTGGCTGTGGGGATCCCTGCAGGGAGCAGCCAAAAGGAAAATAACTTACTGCGTTAAAGCTTTTTTTAAGCTACTGGTTTGTAACTTTACTGGTTGAATTCACCAAAATAAAATTTAACAGCTGGCCCTTACTCTGAGATGCTGTGTCATCGTTCAAAAAAACCATTAAAAGCCAAGCCTCCTTTTCTGTCTTATTGTAGAGAAGTCAATGTGTGCATGTTATTTTTCTGGACTGCATCAGTAATTGCACCTTTAAAAAAAACATCCACATCAATTATAGTTACTCTTCAAAACTAATAAAAAAAATAAGTAGAAATTCACCTCCTCAAATTAGAGAGTTGATGTTAAAGATGTCTCAACTTTTTCTTTTTTATTTACGCTGTCGGCACAACACTCATTAATTAAAATTATTTTGATGTGTGTCCTCTGCAGCACTTGCTTACAAGTTTCTGAAAGGTAAGAATTTATTGGAAATTCCATCAAGCATATGTAAATGTTTTTTAATAGATATTCATCATTTTAACTTACTATCCTTCAGAGAATATCTCCCTTCATAATTTCTTTGTTTCCTTATTTCTACAGTTTGTTGCCCTTCTGTTGTTTCTATCCTTCATTTCTGGAGCAGATTTCCATTACTGTTGAACATGACTTGCCTAATGATGACTCACCAATATTTTTGCACACTGGCCTGAAAAAAGTGGCACACAATAACCACTGGCTAACTCCTGCTTTCTTTTTTTTCTGACATTATGAGGATTGGGCTGCACAGTGGATCAGTTGATAGAGCGGATGACTCCCAGCAAAAATCCCGGCCGGGGACATTTCTGGGTAGAGTTTGCATGTTCTCTCCGTGCTTGCGTGGGTTTCCTCCCACAGACCAAAAACATGACCGTTAGGCTAATTGGTAACTCTAAATTGACCCTAGGTATAAGTGAGAGAGTGAATGGTTGTTTGTCTCATTTGTCTCTGTATGTCCCTGTGATGGACTTGCGACCTGTCCAGGGTGTACCCCGCCCCTCGCACTGTGACTGCTGGATATGGGCACCAGTGACTCCCGTGACCCTTGAAGGAAGAAGCGGGTAACTGACAATGGATGGATGGATTATGAGGATTATTCTTTCTTATCCCTAATAATGATGGTTGCACATTGCTGTTAAATTGGAGCAGCATTGCAAAGAGAAAAAGAGATGAAAAGTGAAAAGCTCCCTTGCTCATCCTAAGCAATCCAAACAAATTGCTACTGCTTTATCTTTTTGTCTTTCTTACCACATTTTTGTACTGATGGCAGAAACAGCAAAACCAGACAGTTGCACTAGAAGCTGGAAGCTCATTTCCTGAGCACCCCTGACTTTTTGACTCATTTATTCTTATATTTTCCCGTTTATTGCACAGATGGTTGCATGGGCAGCTTTTCAAGTGTGATCTGGCAGACTGGTGAGTTGGAAGCTGCCATAGGCCAAACACACGGTCACATGAACACAATCAGTAAAACATGCACATGTAAAACCCTACACGCTTTGTATGACATCACCTACAACGCACAAGCCACACACTTTCCTCAGATTGTCTTGTAAAAGGGGAGAAAGAGAAACCCTCTGGCATTTTGCTTCTACAGAGTACAAACAGGATGCTGTCACAGTCTCATCCTCGACATCCTTCTGTCTTTCTAGTTTCTCTCTCTGTCACTCCCACTCTTTGCAGCCATGCCACCCTTCCTTCAGAGTTCTTGCCTGATCCCTGGTACTTGTAAAATACTGTGAACAGCCTTAACTTACAGCTTCTCCTTCCTTTCATCCCCGCTGCCTTCTCCCAAAAACACTCCTCTTCTTTCCATTTTGGATCTTCCTCCTCCTCCTTCCCCTTTGCCTTTATTCTTGTTGTCCTTCTTATGTAACAGGGTGATGGATCCAGCTCTGGCCAGTTCTGCTGCAGGGCTGCTGTTTCCCAAGCATCGTCTTCCTCAGTGCCAAGAAGCCAACTGGCATTTGAAGTGTTTAATTTCCAGCACCTAACAAACTGTACGTTCTTCATTCAACACTTTTTTGTACGCGTGTCCATAGGGGCTGCTTTTGTTTATATGCAAGTTAAAATGCATGTGTGCGTGAAGGCAACGCAGCCCTAAGAGAAGTCTAAATATGGAGAGTTTGCAGCAGCAATTACACACAGCAGGGGTATGAGCACGAGAGGGCAAACATGTAGCACTGCAGTCATTCAGATGTGCTCCAGGCTGGGCAGATGGGGTGCGGGGCAACAAGCAGTCCAGAACAATTAAAGCCTCCTATAATTATCAAATGTAACACGCAGCCAGATGCTGTCTGATTACTGGAGTAATGATTAGGAGGATTATTGCATTTTGATGACTTGTTTCAGTTCCTAATTTTCATCCAGCAGTTTCACTCTTGACTATTTGCACAGTGATGGAGTGAGTTTCACTGGTGAGATAAAAGGTGTTTGTAAAAGTGTGCAAGTATGCAAATGAAATCCCACGGAGGTCATCTGAGATTACCTAATAGCTCATCTATCAATCATAAATGAAACCAGTCTGTCAGTTCTGTCTGACTCCTCTGACTTCCTCCGGAGTCTGAAGAGAGAATAATTGATTTGTGGGCGCTTGTTATAAATTAACATTTAGAAAGAGAAGAAAAAATGAAAGCTTGTCTGTCTATTGTTTTTTATTTGCCAGTGAACAAATCCATAAAGGTTCTAGTAGCTTGATAAATACAGTTAATTTATGAAATTTTCTGATATATAGTTCTAATTTTATTTGAAGGGATATTTGAGCTCTTTTAAAATGGGGTTCTGTGGAACAGTTATAAATAATTAATGTGATACTTGTTGTAGATAGCTCTTTCAATGACCTCTGTTTGCTGAGTTTGGGTTTGTTGCTGTTTTAAAACAACTCAACTCTCGAAGCAAATGCTTAACTTAAAACCTTTATGTTGCTATCAACTTTGTATAACAGGGTTATTTATTCAAAATTCTCTAGTTATTTGCAGGAGCAAATGCATTGTTGTGTCAAACATATGAACACAGCACAAGGTCAAGCTGTATAAAAATATATGAACACTAAATATGTCAGTATATTCTAAACATTATGCGTGCGATGGTCACACTTATAACAGCAAACGTGTTTCTGGCTCTATTTCTAGCTGCACTCTTTCTGAACAGGGTTTCTGTGTTCTCGCTGTGACTGCGTGGGTTTTCTAGAGTACTCTGACTTCCTCCCACCTTCCAAAAACACGCATGTTGGATTAAGCTGTTTGTAGGTGTGAGTGTGCGTGGTTGTTTCCAGTTACCAAGACATAAGGATGCTTTTTTGTCCATTGGGAAAAAAAAGTGCAAAAATTAAATGACATTTAAGTTGCAGTACCTGTGCTTCTTTTAAAGTTCAACTGGTTGTACAAACCATAGGCACGATTTCATGTGCCTTTATTTCTTGATGTGTATGTCTCAGTGCTAAAATATTGAAAAGACTTGCTTAAAACACAAAATGGCAGCACTGATAAACACGGTTATTTATTCACTGCACCAACCTCCTGGGTGCCATCATGAGGAAACTGACAGTGCAAGGATTCCCCCCCCCCCCCCAGCCTCTTCACATATCCCTTGCTACCCCAATTATGCCTCATTATAATGTGACTGAGCTCACAGCAAGACCATATGCTAATTGACTTGGCAATTAACAGTTATGCTGTTTAATTTCAGCCCTCTCCCCCTCCCTCTGCGCTTCTTCCCTCCACGTAACATTAACGACACACATGGGATGACCGCTTGGGTGTGATGGCATCCAGAATTCCCAAACTGTACCCTGAAACCGGAGATAACGCTCCGGTGTCAAGTGTTCTCGCTTCCGTGCTTTATGATCAAGCATCTTCCATTATAGATCAGGATCTGGGTTAGGATGAGTGGGATTGGAGGGGGGCTGATGGCAGGGTGGCTGAGAAGATCAGATTTGGTTTGAGAGC